>CAJUYG010000237.1:87557-172174 GCA_910591675.1 Galerucella calmariensis | reverse complement strand
TCTTGGTCTTGGTCTTGGTCTTGGTCTTGGTCTTGGTCTTGGTCTTGCTCAAATCTGGCTGGTCTCGGTCATGGTCTTGGTCTTGCTGTATTTTGTTTGATCTTGGTCCTGCCATAATTTCTTAACGAACATCTTTCAATACATTTTATTTTTATGCAACAAACATTTTTAAACCTAAATTTACTATCAAAGTTCATTAAGACATTATGTACTCTTCGAACATTTTTGTAGATCCTTTTTTTTAAACAGTGATTTCTTTGTTTTTTTATGTATATCGTTAAAATCTAGTAAAGAAAACTGACAATTCGACATGCCAACCAATATTGTTCCAAGAAACGCATATGTTGACGCTGTTTCAAATATCTTATTCCATATAGTAACTGTGAAAAAGAATTTTTGGTTGAGTCTTGCGTATTTAGTCTTGGTCTTGCATAGTCGGTCTTGGTATTAGTCTTGTTCTTGTTCATTCTGTCTTGGTCTTGGTCTTGCGAGTCGAAGAATGGTTTTGGTCTCGGTCTTGGTCTTGCTTTTTCGAAAGACCAAGACCAAGACCAATTTTGCTCATCACCAGTGCTCGGTTCCTGGCCGGTGCACTTCTATCCCAGTTCCTTCTATTGCTTTTGAGCCGTCGTTGTTAATTGTCCGTCGATATCTGGATGGATATCTATCCATTTGGATATATCAAATGTAAATTTAAAATTAATATCCTTCAATATCTCCAATTTTTGCAGTTTTATAATGTTCACCATAACCCTTCATATTTTCTAAATAATATTAATTTTCTTTCTGAACCACTTTTATTTGTCTAATCTATAGTATGGATTGATGGCAAATTAATTGTCTTCCTGTTGTTAATGTTTCATTAAGGTAATTGTATTATTATTTATATATTAATATCACTTTAGACTTAAAATAATTTGTAGTTGATAATTTTTTTTTAATGTCAAAAAATTTTCATCTTAGATATATCAATAATATTGATGTATTTTGTCTCAACTTTCAACATTATCTCATGAGATCTTTTTTGATAAGTATAACATTTCTATTGTAGCCTGATGATGGTAATTTTGTACCGAAACTAGTTGCTGAACAATTTGTCCTTTTGTTGGACAATATTAAAATTGTGGTTTTATTGATCCTTCTTTTTTGGATTTTTACAACCACATTTGAGAAATGGATGAGCTCTTGGAGTTATCCGAACAAATTCAAGTAGATCACCAGCACTGCGAATACCAGCTTTGCATAGAATTTTAATATAGCATCGGTGGTTCAGTGGTAGAATGCTCGCCTTCCACGCGGGCGGCCGGGTTCGATTCCCGGCCGAATCATATGAATCGCTGCTTCGTAAACGAGAGAGAGACTCAGGAGAGAGCACACGCACGCAAGCAAGGCACATAACGAAGCAACGTAACATAACGTAACGTAATGTTCAAATCTTTTGCGTCGCGACCCCCGGTCGCAAAAACATAACCTGACGTCAAGAACTAAAGTTCCAAAAACTTCCAGGAGCAAAGGTTGTTAATTAAATGTATTTTCCAATTTATTGTAGCAACAGGGAAATGTTGCGAGTTATTACAGAAAAGTACGCTCTCGTATATTCTCTCATGTTCTTATAATATAAGTTACGTTAAGATCTTGCCGTCAAAACGTATTTCAACTCTACCCTTCCATTCTCTAAGAATTAACTTGAATAAACTAGAGTAAGTATATAAATGCAAATAAAGAGGCTGTACCCCGTATGTTTGGTTAGCAGACTTAATCACAACTCGTGTGCAATACGGGGAACTGACAAATTCTGGTAATTACTAGTAACCGGCATAAGGCAGCAAGCGATAAACTGCTCATTAGTAACTAGGGGATTTCTTTAGATAGAGATGCTTAAAGGGTGGAAAAGGGAATAACGAGTGAGGAAAAGCAGAGCGGCGTTTTTTGTGGGAGGTGCTTTTAAAACCAAATTAGACGTTGATGCTGTTTTAATTTGATCATCAATATGACTCATTTAATATTTTTTTTTTAATTAATTTGAATTCCATTTATTGAGATTGGATAAATGACTATCTACGGAAATAAGGTATTTTTTGTACAAAAAGAAATTAGTGGTGGATTATAGGCAATTCCGTAACCTGTTATAGTATATTATGCAACGATCATGTAATGATGGTTATTAATACACAAGCATTAACCGGGATACTAAACGAGCGAGTTTCGCATTAACGAGTGTATTAATAACCATTACATGACAGTTTCATACACTATTTTTTCTACGAAGAAATTTGATTTAAAAAAACATTTGAAAAATGTACCACCCGGGATTCGAACCCGGTACAACCTTATGCGGCGCCTTTCCTAACTACGCTACGGGACCACATTGTTGAACTGTTGAAGTTGAACTACAAAAATAAATAAGATTTAATATGTATTTACCTTGGTCATTAAGTATTTTTGGTCTGGTGCTCGACATTTCTTCTGAAAATTGACGCAAAAGATTGAACTGTCATAAAACACTGTCAAACCGTCAAACATTCTACAGAAATTATTGGGTCTGCCTACTTGGGTATTTGAAAATCTAGATTTCTATTGGTCAATTTTTCAGTTTCATAATGAAAACTACTGGCTTATTTTTATTTGGATAAAAATAAGGTCTGTCTTAAATTAGTAAGTTATAACTTGACGATTTTTAAGGTACCTATAAAGCATCCTTTTTTCCAACGGTAGTTGCTACTATATTGTTAAACATGGTGGACTTCAAAAATGTTCGTACAGAAAGAACTATAGGAAGAGAAGAAGCATCAGTCCAAGCAAATCTAGGCTCTTGTTGCGTTTTGAAAGTGAAAGTGTAGACTATATTCCGGATTATTTTTTACCAGAGAAAGATGAATCCAGAGGAGGTGCAATTGCATCTCGGCAAAAGATGGATATATTCTTACGATATGTTAGTGATACCGGATTTCAAACAAGTATTGGTGAAGATTTTGGCGTTCATCATACTACAGTATGCAAAACCATAAGTGAAGTAGCTGATTGTATATTAGAAAAGGCTCACCATTGGATAAAATTTCCATCTAATCTAGATGCCATGGAAGAAGCAAGAATTAAATGGTCGAATCGATTCCAAATTCCTACAGTCATTGGTGCTGTAGATTGCACTCATGTTTAAATTAAAAAACCACCAGAATTTGGCGATGATTTTATTATTTTTGCTAGCATTAATGTGCAAGTAACTTGTGATGTTAACGAATTGATTACAAGTGTAGACGCTCAATGGCCTGGAAGTGTTCACGATTCCAGAATTTGGAAACAAAGTTCAGTATATGAAAATGTGGCAAGATTTCGGGGTAATTTCTGCCTTCTCGGAGATAGTGGATATGGAATTGCTCCTTGGCTATTAACACCTTTTAAAAATCCTCAAAACCGAATTGAAGAGTTATTCAATATCACTCACTCCAAGGAAAGAGTTATAATTGAGAGAGTTTTTGGACCAGTAAAGCAAAGGTTTCCCATTCTAGGACACGAGGTTAAAACATCTTTGTCAAAAGTTCCAAAAATTATTGTTTGCTGTGCTGTTTTACATAACATTAGCAAGCATTTACATGATGATTTTGAGTATGTTTAGTATGAAGGTTTGTTTACGCAACGAAAAAAGTAAACACTTGTAAATATAAGTAAGTACTTATAAGTTATCACTCAAAATTCAAAAGATTTCTCCAGTATTTACTTTCGAGAGAGTTCTAGTTTTTATTCAAATAAAAATAAGTATAAGCTTCTACTTAGAAGTTTTAGCTTTTTCTTATAAGTTATGATTTGCAAGTTAATACTTTTTTTATTCAATAAACCTATTGCTGCATACCTTAGCAATTGCTTAAAGCGAAAGCATTTACTCCAGTTTTTATTCCTTGGATTCCAAGCAATTACTTCAATTTAATAAGAAAAAGCAATTGCTTCACTTTTATTCATTAGGCTCAATAGATAGTTTTTAGCCGAGATGCATATTACAATTTTTCGTCGACTTTTACAAAAAAGTACTACTTCTCAGATGAAAATTGTACTATTAATTTTTAAGGCAAGTATTTTTCGTCTGTAGACTCATTTCGTCCACAAACTCTTCGTCTGCTGTGGTCACTATGATACGGATTTTACAGGCAACAACTTACATTCTGCATCTTTTGCAAATATCCGTTATACAGGGTGGGGCAATCTTGTGACATTGGAGGATTACATCGTTGTGGTGAGAGATAGAACTTTATAATTTTGTGTGTGCTAATACAGTTACTGAGGGCACATTTTGAAAATACTTTCGATTCTACAGGGTGTTCCAAAACCACGTAGCAGCACAAACTTACAATATTTTAAATGGAACGTACTATATTTTGTTCAAGAATCGAAAAGATCTCACCGAGAGCGTTACAAAAATATAGCACTCTAATATATTGTAAGGATATTATAAAGATATGGCCAATTATTAGCAATGTGCTCAGTATTAATTACTTTTTTCATCTGTGGCTTCTTTAATGCAGGGTGAAACAAAACGCAAATCAAGCAATATCTCAAAATTTTAAATGAATCACCCTATAAGTCTTTTTACAATTTGTTAGTACAATTAATAAACTTTCCAACGATGTAGTACACTTAGGGCATTAGTCAATGGAAAATCGTAGATATTTTATGATAATGGTCAAAAACAAGTATTTTACATACACAAATAAAATGGTATTAAATTTTTACGGCATATATTTTAATCGTAATTTTGGATGCATCCACAATATCTAATCAATGAAATAAAATGTTTGCTAATACCGTAGGTACCTGGAATTACCAAAAAATACATATTTATTCATGTTTCACTTTCAAGAATTGTTATTATAGGCTTGTTTGAGAATGGGCGAAACATAATCAAGCTATATTTTTGATTACCTATATCAAGTGGGCTACTATCAAAATAGTATCTACTAATAAATGTCAAAGAAATATTGCTGTATTCTTCGTTTGTGTTTAGGAAGTTGATTCAAACACAATAGTTAACTTGTGGTTCCAACAAGATGGAGCATCTGTATATCAGAAATTTTACCGACAGGTGGATAGGACGTGGTGGACCAATTTCGTGGCCTCCTCTATCTCCAGATCTCACACCGATGGATTTCTTTTTATGGGGATACATCAAGCAACTTGTGTATCAAACGGAACCTACTACCAGAGAAGACGTGAAAGAAAGTATTCGTAACGCATTTTCCACAATAACTCCAGCTATGTTGGAAAGAGTAAGATCCTCGTTTTTGAAAAGAATTGTATGGAAGTAAATGGTCGCCATTTTGAACACTTACCATAAACTACTATACTTTTTATAGAATGTCAATGTTCATTTATGTAAATGTGAGTGTTCTTATAATGTTGGTTTTCATAATTGTTAGTTTTTCAAAAATAGAAAAAGTTGGAAAATAAATTACAAGCATGCATTTTACATAACTAAGATATACTGTTTGTGGTGACTTAAGTAATTATTTCGTAAAGACTACAAACTGCTTTTATATTTATTAGTACTATAATGACATTAGCCTACTTACAGTGAACAAAAATATTTCTTCCAACATAATTCCTTCTTTCCTTCCTCTAATGGTAAGAGTAGAAGTCAAAGATATTTTAGATGCATCCAAAATTACGATTAGAATTTATGCCTTAGAAATGTTAAAATTCACAAGATGCTGCATGTAAAAATTTAATACCATTTAATTTGTGTATGGAAAATACTTGTTTTTGACCATTATCATAAAATATCTACGATTTTCCATTAACTAATGCCCTAAGTTTACTACATCGTTTGAAAATTTATTAATTGTACTAACAAATTGTAAAAAGACCTATAGGGTGATTCATTTAAAAATTTTGAGATATTGCTTGATTTGCGTTGTGTTTCACCCTGTATTAAAGAAGCCACAGATGAAAAAAGTAATTAATACTGAGCACAGCCAATGATGTGTGTATGACATTTGAACACAAAGACCTGTTAAAGAGGAGGTATTTTTTGCTAATAATTGGCCATATATTTGTAAAACACCCTTATAATATATTAGAGTGCTATATTTTTGTAACGCTCTCGGTGAGATCTTTTCGATTCTTGAACAAAATATAGTACGTTCCATTTAAAGAAATGTAAGTTTGTGCTGCTACGTGGTTTTAGAACACCCTGTAAAATCGAAAGTAATTTCAAAATGTGCCCTCAGTAACTGTATTAGCTCACACAAAACTATAAAGCTCTATATATCACCACAACGATGTAATCCTCCGATGTCAGAAGATTGCCCCACCCTGTATATATATATAAGTTTCCATTTAAATTTTATTTTTATAAACACACTGTACAAATAACCGGCTAGTTTCATTGCCTCGGCCTCAGCCGCGGCAGTAAATCTGTTACTGTCCACTCTACCCAGTTGTAAGTATTGTGCCCCCTTACTTCCACCCTTGAGTATGTATGTATGTAATCAAGGCTTCCACTTAGTTTCTGAGAGGAGTCTCGGAGACGAGTAACTCATTTAGTCATATTTCCCGAAGAAATTTTAGAATATCTACAGGCTTCAACTTCTTCCCAGTATTATTTTTGTCTAGTTAAACAACTATATTTTCTCACAGCTCTGCTCAGTTTTTTAAAAGAAATTCCATATACCTAATGATGTTAAAATGATTGATAGCTATATATTCCTTCCATATCGATCATGATGCTCGAAATTCGCATATTCATCCAATATAAGTACGTCTCACAATGCAAATACGTGTCATTTTCATATTTTATGGATAAAAAAGCTATCTACGCTTTGAACAAATGGCAATATTACGAGTTCTAATAAATTCATTCAAACCGATATATTTTAGTCTTATCACATAAACGTGATCTTGGAATGAATAAGATTGATGTGGAATGCAGTAGTTTTTAATAATATTTGTATTAATTTTTAGAATTCAAATTGGTAGAAGTGAATAATGAGAAAGTAGCTAATGAAATATTCACATTTTCTTCGCATTGAAACGTATTCAAATATTGGTGTGGCAGTTCCAAATTTATTTATGCTCCAGTTTCAAAACTACATATTTTTCAAAACATCCTTTGCGAAATTGTGGTAAAATCAATTTCAACGCAAAATATGTTAAACAGCTAGTCACTAATTAATCTGGATACGAGTATTTCATTTTTGATACTTTTTATCCTCTCCCTAATCATGCATCTTCCATTTAAACATTAATCAGATAATTCTGCTTCAGGAATTTTGGCTGATTATGCTGGATTTAAATTTCTCTTGACGACACTCCATTTTCGTGGGGATTTCCTAAACTTTATTGCAAAAAGTGTCCAAGTTTGCGAAAATCAGCCTTCTTCTTAACAAACTGAATCATTGGCGTTCCTAAACTGTTTATACCAATTATGAGGAGCACGAGAGTTGATACAAGTTTAATATTCCAGACGTGAAGTAAAACTATACAGAGTATTTCAATGAAAATGTTATTCAAATCAGCTTATTCATCCTCTGGGCAACTGTCACATGACGTCACGTTGACTTTCTCTATTTGACAAATGTGGTATAGGTAGCGTTCATCACAACGTAGCGCTACCGAAGCGATCATCAATTTCATGGAGACTATCTAGTCTGCTGAACGCGTGATCAGATTGAGCGCTGTGGTATCAGTCGCCATTTTTTCAATAAGAATTAAAATACGCTACCGATTGATGATGCATTAACGGTAATTTATGTCATATGTTAAAACCATAATATAAAAAATTTTCTTTTGAAGATATTTTAGTTTGTATTTCAGTGAAAATGAATGAACAGCTGCAGGTGACTTATGATTTTGATAATGAATTGTATAGTGTGTCAGGAAGTTCAATTTATTGTGATTAACTCCCATTTTTTGATGGTTAGAAGTAATACCTATTTCATAATTGTCGTATATATCAAATAAAATTGAGTTGTTGTTGTTGTATTCATTGACATTTGACATAGGTATATGTCGATGGTTTTATTAGCACCTTCAGCAGAATTACGAACTGCTGGATAACTCTAAAAATCGCTACCTGGTCAATTTTGTTGGATGAACGCGACCATAATATAATATATAGGTACGTTTTTTTTATTCACCATTGGTTGAATGAGGTCAGTCTCCGCTGCAACGACATGTTACAGTCATCAGTGGTACATGAAAAACCATTGTTGTTTAAATCATCTGACCACTGACAATCTATTTCTAAGTTGATTGTTGTTATTAGCAAAAATTTACGAAATGAATGAAGATACTTTGAAAAGTGTTGTAGTTATTTTAGCCTCTAGATCTCGGAGTAGCAGTTCATCTGATAGTTCCACTTGAATTTTTTTCGATTTCTGACGCTGTTAATAGCGCCGTCAATACTTTGCTACCACATTTTAAATTTATTTCTATTAATTCGTCCATTTCTTCGACCGCTTCAAAATATCGTTAGTTTTTTTAGGTTAAGCTGTCATTTTGTGAACCACCAAATTTATCCACCACCTCGATACAACGGTGGAGTGGTTTGCAATTGTGCGGTTGATGCAACAGTAATAAATGAACGCGTCATTTCTTCAATCTACAATTTATACACCAATGAATATAAAAACGCAGTTGGTCGATTGGTGGATCTACCGGTGAATTGAAGAACGTATCATATGTACTGATCCTCCGCTACTTGTAAGACGTGACGTCACATTAAATAGAATGTGGCGTCCTCTGGGGCATGAATATCTCGAACGAATCCTATTTATTTCAGATATTTTAGAAGATAAGTCAGTACATTTTAATACTGTCATTATTCATAACTAAACTCTCACGAATTAGTTTTTTTTTTCGATGCTTCTAAAAATGTTTTGTTTAATGATAAGTCTTGAAATCAAAATTACCTTGAAATAACCTACTATATCTATAACCAACTGTAGGGAACAAACATTCACTATACTCCTTGATATTAAAAAATCTATTGAAAATAGTGTATGAAGATTGTCCACCTTCAGCTGCACAAACAATTGAACTGTACCACTGGACTCTCTCAACAAAAAAAGGTAGAACGTGTCGCGGGACACACGGTAGGAACTTTAGTTCCTTTTAAGCAAAAGTTATGTAATACATCTGACGTTATAGATAAACAATTTGCATATTCTTTGGTGGTTGAGTAGTAAGCACACCAGACTCTCACGCGGTAGACCCGGGTTCGATTCCCCGCGAGGAATTTTTTTTATTGTTAATTTTATTTTTAAATAATCATTCTGCTTGCATTAATAACGACAACAGGTAGACGTATGAAATATTTAGCAGAATATTCATTATTATAGATAATGGTATGGTACCCTCCATGAGGGAGTCCGACTGGCAACATCTACTTATAACAGCATCGTATATTTGAAAAAGGAAACCGTAGCATTATACAAATTTGACATTCGTTTACCACAAAATTAGTGGAAACATAAAATTGAATTGTTAAATTTTTAATTTGAAGTTATATTACAGTTTATAGAAATTTTTATTTTCTAGATTTTTTCCTAAGTGGGTCGTAGAAAAAATATGCTGCTCGACTCGTGTGGATTGTCCATATCGCACTTGAACGATTGAGCACTCCGCCTACGGCGTCGTGCTTCATCTCCGTCCTCTTGTGATATGGCCATCATATCCACACTAGTTGCACAAACTACAATTTCTTTCAAAATATGCCCTTTTACATTTAAAAACTACCTGCCAAATGTCAAATCAATTTATCAATCCATTTTAAAGTTATCGAATTAAAACATTCAAGTTTTCAAAATTTCAACACCCTGTATTTCGAAAAGTAGCTAGACCCCTTAATCGCGCAAAAAAAATTATGGAAATAATAGTAAAAATTTATCCGAACAAATTCAAGTAGATCACTAGCACTGCGAATACCAGCTTTGCATAGAATTTCAATATAGCATCGGTGGTTCAGTGGTTAGAATGCTCGCATTGCACGCGGGCGGCCCGGGTTCGAATCCGGGTATGAGCATATTTATTATTATGAATCGCTGCTTCGTAAACGAGAGAGAGACTAAGGAGGCACAAGCACGCAAAAGCAAGGCACATAACGAAGCAATGTAACATAACGCAGCGTAACGTAACGCGTAACGGTCAGATCTTTTGCGTCGCGACCCCTGGTCGCTCAAACATAACCTGGCGTAAAGAACTAAAGTTCCAAAAGTAAAATTCAAGGAGCAGGTATTATGTATGGAGTAAGTAGTAGTAAGAAAAGTAACAGAAGTAGATAGACTGGACAAAATACAGAAAACAAAAATAAGAAATGAACTGGCAGTACAACCAGTATTTAAATTGTTGGTGGGGTCACATACACAGAATGAATAACAGGAGGTAGGCAAAACGTGTATTTGAGGCAAGAAACAAATGAAGAAAAGGAGAGAGAAGCCTAGGCAGACATGGTGCAAACAATATTACGAGAGAGAGAGAAACAAATCCTGGGAAGAGAGAAAACATCAAAAAAATATAGAAAAGCATATAAACTGTAGCGTCAATTTTGTCCAGGCGTCTGTAATTGGAATTTCCGTAAATGATGTTCCAAATATTTTATATATATTAGATAACGATTGCATATAAAAACCCCAAATGACCACTCGCAGATACGCCTTGGAATATACTGATAGTTTTCTTGGGATAAACGGAGCTGTCACATCCCGTGCTTTTCTGGTTGATTAATGGGTTAGACTTTTGTATAAAAACATGAAAATGTGATTGAGAGGATCCATTTACTTAGGATTTGCTCTAAGTTTTCCTATAATATTATCGATTTATGCTTATCGAAAATCCGACAACGACGATGTTCATAAATTATCAGGATAATATCATTGAGTTTAATCCTACTTGTTTAGTTTAAAAGAGAAGTTTTATAGTGTGATGTTATTCTCTAGTTAAATAGCAATACATGGGCAATTTTTCACAGTTAATATCCATCCACGTTCGTCGATTATTTGTATAGAAAATATTGGGAAGGAGAAACAATGATTATTTGGAAAAATTCAGACCCATGTACGCAATATTTTCTAAAAATTCAAGAAGGCGGCCGTATGTTAATGTCAAACATGCGACACTTTTCAATGTTGAAATTTTACAACTCGTAAAAATATTGTGAAAAAATTGAAAAAAATTATTTTTAAATATCTTCTGTAAGTTCCTTGTGGCATTACTTTTTATTTTTCTCTTATTTTTGGGAATCAAACCACAATAATGTTTTTTATTTTTTATTTCTACGTTTCAGTAGCGTTCCAGCTACCGTTGTCAAGATTAACTAGTAATAATAGTTATTTATGATATGAGTGTTAAAAGTGAGGTTTTATTTTGTGAGTGAAAACGTTTGTGAAATGAGCGGAGCGAATTGAACAATTTCACGAACAAAATAAAATCACTTTTAACACAAATACCATACAATGTTTTTTGTACAACTTCCCTATTTTGATAATGAAACGAGCGAATTTGCAATGACAATAAATTCAAAATGCATTTTAGTATTCAAATAATCAAAAGATTGTTGTGAATATCAGACGTTGCCAACGTTATGATTACTAACAAATGAGAAAAGACGCTGTCATTTGAATTTCATTCCTGTCCAGTTTTCGTCTTGGGTTTTTAACTGCTTAATATGTTTGTCGAGAGTCCAATTATTAATAAAAGTGCTAAAAATATTTTTAACACTAGTGTTAAAAGTATTTTTAACACGCTGCTATGTAAACAATCGTTTTTAACATTGTTTGCTATCATTAAAAGTGTCACTTTTAATGACAGTTGTACAAAAATAATTTTTGGTCCCTGACACAACGAAAAAAATTTGACCAATTTTTTGAAGATTGTTCTTCATTTTTTGGCTTTGTTTTTGTTAGTATAGATCTCAACGTATTGTTAGATTTGAAGCTAGTTCGAATATTGAATTGATTACCAACTTTCTTAATTCTTTCTGATAAACCCTTAACACACGCTATTGTAAAGTTTTTAAAAATTATGTTAGCTGAATTATTAATATTATTGTTATTATTATGGGGTATTAACAATGAGCCCTTCTCTATATTCTTAATTTCTTTATTTACAAATTCTGCCAGGTAATTATTATTGGCATTTAAAAGATTTTTTAGTAGAGTTTTCTCCTTTGTGAAATGATTAACATTAGAACAAATGATTCTGGTCCTATCGGATAAAGATTTTACTACCCCTTTTTTAAATAAAAATAGTTATTTGTTGTATACTAAGGCCGCAAAATGCTTTTTCGCGTTTCGAGGCAAGATAATCTCGAGGTCGCGAAAACATTTCGCGGCCATAGTATACACAATATTTTTCGTGCAACCGTGAAAATTACATAATTTCAATAAACATTATGTCTCTTTAGAAAAGACAGTTAGTTTTTGGTTCGAAATACATTGTTATTGTCATATTTCAGAAATGTAAAATGCTGTAGTGGCGTTCAGTTTGCCGGCAGTCACTATGGGAACGGCCGTAAAAATTTTTGTCGGCCGTCACTCTGGGTAACGGCCGCAAAATATCATTCTCTGGGTAACGGCCGCAAAATATCATTTTGCGGCCTCTGTTGCGGCTGCAAAATGCTTGTTTTGCGTCCGGTTGCACGAAAACATTATTGTGGTTTGATTCCCAAAAAATAAGAGAAAAAAAATTATTTTGTTATTTTCATAAAACTACTATTTATTATTTATCGATTGAAGTGAACCGCGTTAATGTTCATGAAATGAGACAACATTGAAAATAGTTATTTATGTATTAAGAAGGAAATACATTATTGCTTGAGAGTAATGGTAATGGTAACGGTAATTACTCGAAGGCATTTTAATGTCACGTTTTTGCTTGTAATACATACAACATTCTTTCTGCAATCACTCAATCGTAACTTTTAAAAACAAATATAAAGTAGAATTCATAAAAACTTATAAAATCTGTCAGTTTGAATATGTCAATTCAAATATGTTTCAAACTTTTATATCTGTCACTGTCAATACAAATGTGTTTGTAGTATCGGTTGTTATGGGCAACGAGCGTTTTGTCATTTTTTACGCTCGGCGAGCGTAAAGTAACTCTCCTCAAGAAACGTCAACTTTTCGTTGTCAATGGCAAGCAAAAAAGCCTACTTTTTCAATGTGATTGTAGAAAATTAGTTATTTATGTACCAAGGCAGTAAAGAGATTCTTTATCGGACGAGTCTGAAATTATGAGACGAGCGAAGCGTCAATAACAGGCGATAAAGACACTTTACTGACGTGGTGCATACAAAATTTTATCGCCAACTGCTCAGAATTCAGAATATAAGAAACTGAGGTATATTTCATAGCATTTTATTATGACAAAGTAAACAGCACATATTGAACATATATTTAAATTGAAGGTACACCCTGAAGCATTATAAAAGTTGATTCCTGAAGTCAAAGGAGCTCCAACAATAGTTTGTTATAAATAAATCGAAAGAAAACTATTATGGAACCGTAATAGGGAGAAGCGTGACACTGTCAGATGATGAATTTCGAGTAATGTCAAAATACTTTACCTGCCGCATATGTCACTTTACCTGCCGCAAGTGCGGCAGATAAAGTAAAGGGAGGTATACTGTTTGTTAACTTCCGGAAATCAATCTGATAATTGACGGCTTTACTGACGGTTGGCGATAATAGATATTTACGATATAAGTGTCGTAAAGATTTATATTATGAAATGAGATGAGATTAAATATCGTAATATGAATTTACGATACGAATATAGTACAATATTTTACCTACTACCAATAATGTTAATTATTTACTCAAAATTAGTCAATAATCCTGGAATTAATGATATTAGAATCAAGCGTTGCGCTCATTGTTGATTGTCAATTTTGACGCGTTCACTTCTGTTTGGTATAATTGTTCCGACATGAGTTCCGACTAGGAATGTGTGGATTCTGATAGAGAACTTGCTGCAAATAACGCAATACAAACCCTTATAGTACCCGCTAAATCCCCCAATAGATACGAAAAAAAATATAAGCGATTCGAAGACTGGTACATTCTGCACACTGTCAACTTTGACACGTTAATTCCACTAGTGCTTTAGAGTATCTCATTACGAAACTCATATCAGTATCGTAATGTTTGATATTAAATATTGGTAGTAGGTAAAATATATATATTGAAATTTTGTAGGGCCGCCATTTTGAATTTTCGAAATATAAAAACACCAACGTTTTCAGGTGCCGGACTACTATATTTTCATATATTATGAAGTCGTTATTGTTATTCTAATTATGTTTGTCATTTAAAAAAAAACATTCTTCAAAAATTAAGGGATGAAAATATTTTTTTCTATATTGCATCACGTCACCTTATAGGGTACAGAATCATCTACAATATTGATGCTAACAATTTTTTTGTACAATCCAATCTTGAAAAGTTATGATTGAAAAACTGTTGCATTTCACGTGCTCTAAGCTATGCTTGCAAGCTGCATCGCAAGCTCGAGCGGAATCTTCTCAGAAATCTGGGAAAAATTTTCCATTTTATATCAGGACATTGATAGTCCGGGATACCAATGTCCACGAGCTAAAGCACTTTCTGTCTTATTAATAAAAATTTCTTACTCCTCCCTTACTCCTAGATTAGTCAGAGACTAGTTACTCTGAGACTAGCGTAGGTTTAAAGAAGTGATACAATTGCTATTAATAAACTCCGACTAAGGAGGTAATAGTTACTCTTTCCTTATTACTGGGTTTTGACATGACTTAAGGAAGATTCACAGTTGTATGGTAGGAATTGACCAATAAAGTGACGTTATGGTGACATCTGTTCTGTTTTTTATTGTGACATTTGTCAGTGCTCTGTTCATTCATTTCAAAAATAGTTATCTCATAATCATCTCTCAGTTTGTATTTTGTGTTCAAAGTAGTATTTCCGAATTTTCTTCACGTTTTTTATTGTTAATACCTAGTTATATATATTTAGTAGGAGTTCTGTTGAAAAACTCCACTCTTACTCAAATTGAAGGAATCAAAAAAAGGCGTGCTGAGGAGAAACTCCAGATTACTATATAACGCAAAGAACATGAAAAACTTTTGCAACAAAAAGAAAAGGAAAAATTAAATAAAAACTGATAAAAAAATTTATTTTTAATTTTATAGCTTTCAATTCCTCTTCTAACAATGTTTTTAAGGGATTAGCCCGAATTTTATAAAATTTAATTTTTCTGATCGGACGAATATTTTCTGCTTCTTCAAATTCTTCCATTTTCCTCAAATCTTCCAAATAATAATCCCTTTCTTCCATCGCAAAATAATTACTACTCACTGAACCAAAGCAAATACTTAATAAATATACATAATTGATAAAAATAAACTGAATAATAATACGAACTGATAATGCAAAAACGACAAACTAAATTTCGAATTAGGATATGACATTTATAATACCACAATTGACAGTTCAACAAAACTAAGGTTATATTGTAACGTTTATTCTAATTTATATTTACAATTAATTTATATTTACAGATTTATATTGAAATACAGTCCTTATTTAATAATTTATATAATACACTAAACACACACTAACTAATTTATATGAGAGTCACTTTATCGAGGCGCGATTGCTTTCTTTCAGTATCAACACTAACTGACTAACTAACCCCGCTGCGATGCTCGTCGCCTATTTATATTCTCACGTATGTTTTTCTAGTAACATCTCGAACTCGAAGTTTTGGTGGATGCGCCGGGTTTTTCTAGATGTTACGTGTTCTAGATCATTCTTGAAAATACGGCGGAGGAGCCATAGTCGTCTCATATGGGAATTTCACTGGGGGCACTAATTGAGCACATTAATGCAGCAGCTCGCGTAACAATATTTATTCGAAGGTTATTCCGAGCTTAAACTACCTATTTCCATGGATTAAAATTATTACCAAAGTTAGTCCCAGACTAACCTCGGAGTAGCCTATTCCTTGTCTAATATGAGTTTATTAATAGCGTATCTGTCAAACTGATGGTTTAAGCATGGAATAAAGTTAGTCTCAGGTTACTCCGTGTTTATTAATAAGACCGTTTGACTTTAATCAGCTTATTAATGTAAAAATTACGTCTCAACGAATAGATTCTAAAATACACTAAACAACTTTTGCTAGTATTGGTTTTAATCAAATAAAATGGTCTAATTTAAAAAGAAATCTCTGCTGTAAAACCAATAATTGTTATTTGGCATGCCAGATATATTTGATAATAGCTTTGCTTCTATATTCCCCAATTTGACTTGAACATTCCAAACTAACTTTTTGCAAATATGCCAAATTTTAAACGGATTTTAATAAAATTCCGGAAAATATTTTAAATATTTTTCTCGTTCGTTGTTATTGCCGCAGCTATTTCAATTTCAAATTTTAATTTCCTTTTATAAAAACGGGGCATTATTATCGAATCCAATTTTTGTTTCCAGCAATGTAATTGAACGCCCAGCTATGCCAAAATAGAATCAACTGAGGCTGGTTGGTACATCGACGGCAAAAATATGCGAAATGAAAATGCGGATCGAAATTCAACATGTGTACCGTTAGTGCTTAAATGGCACACCGTAAAATCTACCGAAAGTTTAAATAGACAGAAGCATTTTGTGGTTGTTAACAAATTTAACAGTTTCAATATAATCTGTACAGGTTTATAGCACGGATATTTTTTCCAATGTTTCTATTTTATGGTAATGTACGAGAGCGATTTGACGGAACAGTGACTTTTCAGAGGTTGGCAACACTTATATTTTCTTACAGTAAAGTAACTTTTTTATTGAAAAGTCCGTCAAGCCGCTCTGAATGTATATTGGGGTGACATTCACTGAGACTAAGATCTATTATGCATTTTTCCTTCTACTTAACTCCTGAAACTTGTAGCTCTTCTAAGCCTACTTCCTGGTGGAAATTTTAGGATGTCTGTAGGATTTAGTTTAGTGTCCATCCAGTATCAGTGCATTACAGTACAATCCTCAAGTATGTGGATAGAGGTTTCTTCTTCCATACCACAGAACCTACATACTTTTGCTCTACTATCTTGAACTTTTCCAGGTGCACATTCAGGCAACAATGTCCCGTTAGGTCACCTGTTGAAACTTTCTCATCTTTATTCATTTGTTCCCAACAGGTTGTAGTAACCCAGAAGTATACTCGATTGTCTAAGATCTACTAGATCTTTCCAATAATGGGCAGATCTTTGCAGTAATGGGCAGATCTTCTTTCTTTTTGGCACTGCCCAGTTATTCCAATATTACGAGTACATTGGAGCTGATATCAATAATATTAATCCTAGTGTCAAGTCCATCCTTTTTATTTACTCAAATGATGGAAATAGACAACCACCAAAGCAACTTTCCAGTTAGATTAGAATGCAGAAAAGTCTACTCTGGAAAAATCTGGAAAAATTTTTCACATGCAGCAAGTGCCCGCCAGTTACTTACTGTTAAATGATCGTATAGAACTAACACACTTTATAAGAAAGTTATTAGAAAAAATGATGAACAGAAGAGTAATGTGGTTCAGACACAAAACCATGTACCCCAACAAGGTCGGAATCGATCTGCAATCGTCAACTTGGTCGAAGTAAGAACTGGAATGAGGGATAGTGTAACTATAGTACATTCAATAGCCTTCTTGGTGTGCGTCATCGTTTGTGACGTATATACGGGTTTTGGGTATGTCGTTTATTTTATTTGCTATTTTGACACAAAGCTAACCTCGAATTTGAAGGATAAAATCATCAAGATCGTATTCAGCCAAATTCGAAGAGGCTATGGAATTAACAAATACCAGCTTCTTTTTCTAACTGGAAATACTTGAGAACTTTCGAAAGGCACATGTTCTTCAGTGTATCTAGGCATATTTTTGTATTATTTAAATAAATATAACAATAATGGCCAATAGAAGCATGAGCTTAGAATAGCTATGGCGAGTTTAAAATTTAAGGATGGCTTAGTTCAGTTGCACCAATGTTTTTGCTCTGCTTCTTAGCTAAGTGTTTAAAACATTATTCGTCAACCTCGCTATTTAAGTTGAGTTTTATTTATTTCTTTATGGTTTCTAGTGACTTTTCGTTTTTGTGGTTTGAAATAACGTATTAAAAGCTGTTGAAAGTCAATTCTTTGAAAATCAAGAGATTTTATTCTTCTTTCTAAAAAAAAAATTGTAATGGAAAACACAGTAAAAAATAAGAAAATCAGATCGACAAATTATACAGTGCGGGAAAAAGAATTGCTAATATATCCTTAGCTGCAAAATACAAAAAGGTTATTGAAAATGGGGAAACTGATGTTCTGTCTGGGCTTGCAAATTGTACGGGTGCTCCAAAGAATCTTCTAGCATTTCTACGAGTTGTAAAACAGTTGGCTTGGTAAAGCCAAACCTTTGGAAAATCAAGCAAAACCTTTGGAAAATCAAGCAAAACCTTTGGAAAAAGGTTTTTTCATCCAATTCTTCATAATAAAACGGTTGTACCTTCTTCTTGGAAATCCAGTACAGACCTAACGAGAACTGTCAGTGGGACAGTAGAAAAAGACGTAAGACACATTGCCAATACCAAAGGTACGCCAACAGGACGCGCTTGCGCGTACCTATTCTTCTACAACTAATCAACTTTTCTTAAGTCAAAGATGAGGTTTAACGTTTGTAATACATTCAAACGGTTCATTATTATCATATTTTCATTAGGATAAATCAAAATTACCAATATGTGATACATCGTTAACAAGTTTTGATAAGAACGAAACAAACCATACCCTAATTAGAGGAAAATTCCATGAGAAAATATCTTATTTACAACAATATAGGTACTCATATCTACACAGATGCCTCCAAAACGGATACTGGAGTTGGAACAGCACTTGTAATTCCAAATGTGATAATCAAATTTAGACTACCCTATATTACAAGCATTCTAACTGGAGAACCTTATGCGATATTTCAAGCACTAGTCCATGCCAATAGAGAAAATGTAAAACACACCACGCTCATAGTAACTGATTCATTGAACTCAATTGAAAGTTTGCGCCAGACATATCCATCAAACCCATTACTAAAACTTATTAAGCAGCAATTATCCCAGCTATACAATTCAGGATCAGTCGTACAGTTACTATGGGTACCTTCACATACAGGAATAGAGGGAAATGAGCGAGCTGATGCAGCAGCCAAAACTACAATTCAGAATCCTAGTGCCATCGAAGTCACGAGAGCTATGATGACAGACATTTATCAAGACATCGGTTAATAACGCTTGGCAACACCAGTGGTTCCAATCTAACGATAAACTTAGGAAAGTGGAAAAAACAGTTAAACCGTGGAAGGCCGTTCCAGAAACCAGGAAAGGTCACACCCGATTTTCTCATGAACACTTAATGACTAAATCTGAACAATCCCGCTGTACAGTGTGTCAATGCCCTTTAACAGTCAGGCATGTATTAATAGATTGTCCGCAGTATTCACAGCAAAGAATTGCATTTAACACTCCACCTACTATGTATCACTTGCTAGGAGAAGAGTACAATATGGAAAACTTGGTAGCTTATCTACGTGCTATTCAGTTTCTACACAAAGTTTAATTTATTACCAAAATTGTTTTTTTTTTCATATCTTTACTGTAGTAGTACTTAATATTGAAATATTTATTGTTCATTTGGTAGCGCTAATAACCTAAAGGGTTGATGCAATTTATTTTTCTTAAATAAAAAGAAAGTCACCGACCTGCCTTTTTTTCCCTTTCTTCCAACGTGATGTGTTAGAAGGGCTTTGACAATCGATGATGCACACCAGAAAGGGTATTATATAAACTCTATCTTCCCTTCCCTAGCCTCTTCATTGCAAGAAATGAGAATGTAGCCTTGGCTGGTTTTATTGCATCGGCTTCGCCTCGGATATGAAATGCTATCCGCGGCAGTAAATCTGTTACTTCTCGTCATAGTTAAACAAATAACTTTTTCACGAAAACTTTCGATTATTGGATACTATTCGTTTTTTCATAAATGACCGTTGACAAAAGTAATTCATATCAAATTCTTATTGAGAGTTAAATCTTGCTAAAATAGACTGAGCGTAATGAAAACCTCATTCAACAAAACACTGGAAGCAGATCAAACTACTCCACTACATATTTATGAACGTTTAATTAGATCGATACGGTACAATAGTTCATTCCTCAGCTACAACATAAACACTGGCTCAATTATAATACATACAGAATGCAACTTTACGTATAGCCAATGGCGCTTTTTGAACTACAACAGTAAAAAATATACGATGGTTAACAGGAGCCACCGTTGCGTTTAAAGAGAAAACAACTTTAATCATTATATTAAGCTGCAACTATCGCCGCCAATAAATCTCATCCAAGCTATAAAACCACATTCTTAGAATGCTTCTGGACAATAAAAAACTACGCTGCCGACATCTGCCTGCATACAAGGTGTTTCTTCTTACTAGGACAACATACCTGTGCATTTCAGGCGGAGATTTATGCTATCCCAGAATATGTCAGAACACAGGACTGACACTTATGATATACACTATGTTATTTATAAGATGCGACATAGGGATTCCTGTACAAAACTGTCAAACGCTAGCTAACTTTTTTACCAAAAAGCATAATAACAAGAAAGGTCGTTGAATAATAAGTTCAAATGCACTTTTAATTCTTTTAAATTTGCTCTGGTTTAATGAAAAAATGAATAGTTATGTTTAAAAAAGTCGAATTCCATTTTCATACCACTTTTGAATACTTTCAACCTCATAACGAATAGCCAGCATGGTGAGGGCATAGGAATTTTGAAAGTTAAATGGAAGTTAAGAGAACTAAAAATAATAAGAAAAAAATTTCACCACAGCGGCGAATCGAACCGCCATACCTACTGTTTAACTTTTAAATTTCTTGTGTCCTTACGCTGTTTGCTATTTGTTACGAGGTTGAAATTGATCGAAAGTGGTATGAAAATGGAATTCGAGTTTTTTAAACAGAACTATACATTTCTTATTAAACCAGAGCGAATTTAAGGAAATTAAAACTGCATTTGAACTTATTTTTCAACGAACTTTCCAAATCTGCTATTATTTTCTTCCAATGCTATTTGGTAAAAAAGTTAACACGCGTTTGCCAGTCTTGTACAGGAATCCCTATGTCGTATCTTACATTAAATAGCACAGTGTATA
The DNA here is from genome assembly GCA_910591675.1 of Galerucella calmariensis. Classification (NCBI taxonomy): domain Eukaryota; kingdom Metazoa; phylum Arthropoda; class Insecta; order Coleoptera; family Chrysomelidae; genus Galerucella; species Galerucella calmariensis. The sequence continues at coordinate 150,973 of CAJUYG010000237.1, read as the reverse complement.
AACATATTAATTGCAGTTTTAAATAGCCACAATGTAACTTCCAGACTAATAGAAGAATGCCAGAAAGAACTAAATGAACTGACAGACCACATTGAAGGAAGATTAGTGTGGATGCCGGGACATAAGGGTATTTCTGAAAATGAACAAGCTGATGAACTCGCGAGAATGTAGAGAATGTAACGACATAATGCTGGACCAGTACCAGTTCTTGGGACCACCGTAAATTACTATTATGTGCAGGTTTAATCTTGTATTATTTGTTTACTTTGTTCTAAAAACATTGTCACCTCTCATCTTGATTATTTTCTTAGGAAAATTGCTTTTGAAGTATTTACATAAATTGTTTGAGTTTGTAATTCACCAACCCCATTTGGAGTTTCTTTCATGATAAACATGCTGACAGTATAGTAGACTTTTCTCTATTATAACTTGAAATGTTTTGTTTACAGGAGCGGAAGACGACGTGCATCGCTTCAGAGGCAACGATACTCACACCGACTACTTCCGGTTAGTCATGAGAGACGGAGACTCGTTGCTTGTTGGCGGAAGGTAAGCTATAGAGATAATCCCATTTAAAGTTATATTAATACTTATACTTTTACTGAGAAAAACGTGCATATATCGTTATTTAAATCCCTTTAACCATTTTGAGAACATAGTTTACCACATAACAACCAGAAATAATTAATAAACAAGATGCGCACGTCAATGCTGTAATCCTGGTTTTGGAATCAACCGATGATTCTTAGAAAAGATTATAGCTTTATCATCTGCAGACTAGGAGCTGCAAAAAATAAGAATATTTCTTCTTGTACTTTTTATAGGTTCTAATATAGGTTAGGTGTGTGGCCCTCCACTGCGACTCCCAAGAGTATATTGTATATTGTGGCCTAAGGATTTTTCCTTAAAGTCGCCGGCATTCGAAATAACAAGAAATTATTTGGTCTAGCCAGAATTGTAACTTTTTTGAACCTGGTATCCTATTTTTTTCTATTATGCTATTAAAAATAAAACCTTGTCCTTGTCCATCAAGTGACTTCGCAGCGGAAGGTCGTTTGTACAAATTTTATAAAAATTTAATAACCACCGGCATGTATTTTATTGTATTTGGTGTGTAAACGGTTATCGCAGTTGCCATAAAATCCGACGTAAATTATTAATTATATTTCGCAACAATACCTCTTCAAAATGGCTGTATAACGTATCCGAGAGCCTTTGTTCTCATTTTGTATTATTCAAACAGCGAAATCTGGGCTTTCATAAATTAGTATACATATTTCAAACATGTTCTCTTTTTACTTGTGTTGTTCATCCATATTGTAATACCTACATTTAAATAATATTTTGGAGTAAACATAATGTCACCAGAATTATTTTATCGAATACTAGAATAATAATACCTTAACATTTTTTTCTTTAAAATAAGGCCATATTTTTGTCAGAAACGTAATTAATCCATTTTTTTCTTTAAATTTCTCGAAGGCAACCGTCTAGTTTCTTTTTAATATACAGGGTAGCGAGAAAGTCTGGCACCAAGTCTTCTTCTTTGAAAATAATCAATTTTAGGGTTATGAACAGTATTGTATTCTTCGTTTTTAAGAGGAAATGCCAAAAAAACGAAGAATACAATACCGTTCGTAGCCCCAAAATTTGATAATTATATGTTAATTCTTTTCAAAGAAAATGACTTGGTGCCAGACTTTCTCGCTACCCTGTATGTAAAAATTCACTTCCACTGTAAACATCCTCAATAAAAGCCAATTAGTAACGAACTGGACAAGCCACTTAGGTGTAGTCGCTGCGGATTGTGACAGGCCGCTGAATTTTATGCTGGCGGCAAGGCTGCTTGTGTCGCCGGCTTTGCCCAATTCAGTGGAGACCTGTCTTAAGTTTTGATAGCCACTTCAATCTCTCTATTTTGAAAATGACTAAAACAGGTATTTTTTCCATGTATTTTTCTGTATTTTGTTTTTATTCAAAAAAAGGGTGAGCAATGTAAACAACCTTCAATCTGACGGCGATCATTATTTAAATTCAACAGCTTCGGCAGATCCCAATTAAAAAAAGTTAAATTTCAGTGAAACCTTCCACAATTTTGGACTATAAAATATTTTATTATAAATTGCAAAATTTCCAGTATATTCAGGTGATTTTCTTAACTTATTTCTTTTCAAATATTAGGTAGTGTAATAATGACGCATAAATTTCACATAAGGATTCTACGGAAATCTCAATTTAATTACCAAAACAATTCATTTCTCTATTTTCGTGCCAACTGAATGCGATATACCTACGTATATTTCAGGTGTAGGGTTTAAATATGCAGAGCACATATGTTTCTGTAGAAACACTACTAATGTTCATGTAGATTAAGAGGTATTGTGGAATCCAGGGTGGCTTGTTAAATCTTCATTTTATACCTTATTAGGTCGAATTACGAAATGCTCTTCGTTATGTGACAATTTCGCAGGAAACTCGGAAGGCTAATTTAGAAATATATTTTTAGTTGAACTACCCAAGTGTATATCTTTTGTGTGCTTCTTGTGGTATATTCATTATTAACTAGATCCAATTCTTTGTAAACTACAATAATATTTTTCGCCTAGCTTACCAGAATATAATTCATATGAACACCAAAAATAGGGCGTATAGCAGCTCAAGGGCGGAAAATTCAAAACGCCTCGATTTTTGGAGTTTTTTGTTATTTTCCTATTTTTTTGTTTATTCGGTAGGAGAAAAGCAGTTGTGTGTCACACATGCAGGAAACGCTTTAACAGCACTTAACTATCAGCTGCCCTCGCTTCGCTACGCTTGTTCGTGCTTCTAATCGTCTTGGGCTGCTAAAGCTCATTTTCTGCCTTTCTTCCCACACTATACTATAGAGTGTCATTACAAAAAATATTTCTTCATTCACAATAATTTTTATCATTTTAATAAGAAGATAGAAAAAGACTTTGGCACAATTTCTAAAAAGATTTTTTCAAAATACAATTTTTAATGAATGTCATTTGGAAAGAAAATTTAGAGAAGTAACTTTTCTCTCGTTCTGAAATACTCAACTTTTGATTGAAAAAAGTTTGTGATTATAGACACTCAGATCCAAACCAGATTTTGAGGAAAATTAAAATCGAAAACAATAAAAAAGCACTCGCAATCAACGTTTTGTTTTTCAACTTTGTTTATTTCTTCTCTACCCCCACAATATTTATTAAGTATTTTAATTTGTATTTTATATCAAGTTTTATGACTATTTATATACTTCTACAATATTACACTATGAAATTAGAGAGTTATTGGAAACACGAATTTACTGCCTTGCAATAATTGTGATGACCTTAAATAAATAGTGCTCGACCTTGAAACAGACTTAAAATTGGGAGTTATTGAAACATGAAACTCTATAATGACATTATATTAAGATAGGTACATTGTTTTTAAAAATGTAACCTTACTTTTCCAAAGTACATACGTTTTTATCTTCATTGGAAAATATTCATTTTTATTATTATGTTATATTCATTTAATCTATTAATTTTTATTAAGTATTACTTTCCGGTTTACATTTTTTTTATTATTGAAACTAATTAAGGATGGAGGATATTCTACAAGTAGCTATTTTGGCAGACAACAACGATGAGGAAATATACATAATTTTATTTGACGGGGGGAGAACGGATAACTTGAACCTGTGAAAAAAGTTAGGTTGAGTCCAGTCCAGTTGTGCTGCAGATGACACAGATCACCTATAAATTGTGACATATAAATATGAAACATGAAATAAAGTCGGGATAGTGCAATGCAGTAATCGCGCACAAATAAGGACAAGCACTAACCTTGATAATGTTTCCCTCATTCAAAACATCAAATGCGCATGCGTATATATCACTATAAGGATTATAAGGATATTACTGCTTGACCTTATAGAAGTTCCAATAACTCTCTATTATTGCTAAATCAAATTAATTTTCAAATTTCAATTAATGAAAAAATTTCCCTCCCTCGTTCGTCTTCTTCTCGCTACAATCAAGCCTATCCATATCATGATATTCTGAAGTTCCGTGTCAATTTATCTTTCCATTCTGATATATATTTAAAAGGCTGATCAGGTTTCTACCACTTCTCTGAGCTACAAATTCTAATTCTATACTTTTACTTCTACTTTTGGTTTATTATTGTAATGTTTTTCTTATTTATTTGAACAGTTTTTACCGTGGGATAAAATTATACACTCACTATGGCTAATTACTATTGATTTATTAAAGAAACACTCACACACTATAATAAACTTAATTTATATACACACTACTTAATGTCTATTAATTTATCTACACTCTGTATAATAATTGTCCTAATTTATCTTCAACACTATTTATATTCACTTTCTGTTCACTCACTGTATACTGAAACTGTTTACCGATTCACTGTATACTGAACAACTCCTCCACTCACTCGAAAACCCGCGTATATATAGTCCTTCGAATCTCTAGAAAATTCTTGCATATACCACCTCTGCGTATACTTTATAATTCCAGATCATTTGCGATAAACCATTGGCCTGGTACGCTGTTTGAGAACAGTCTCGAACATTACCTGTTCGAGAACCTTTCTAGAAAGGTCGCATTCATAGTTTGCGACAGGACCGGCTTCCGAATCACTGAGTTCGTAACATTATATAGATTATTTTTTTACCTTCTCTCAAAAATGTTAATAAATTCAACCACTTTATAACCATTATATAACCCTTCTTTGCAAGTTAAATCTTTCATTGGTTTGCTTAAAATGTTGACATGCGTTTATATTTGAATCTGACTTAATTTTTTTTTTAATAATTGACAATAATCTTCATCATCTGTCATATCTAATAGTTCAAATGTACATAAGGATTCATTTAATTATATTTGGCATATTGATGTATAAAAAAAACTCTTATCCTAAAATGCCTTTCATTGTTTCAAAATAGTATATTATGCAATGAGAACAAAATGATGCCCATTTTGTTGCGAATTGAATACTATACTTTTTCTATGACTCATCGTTCACGTTTAATATAGATACATGCATACATTGCAAAAACTTTAAAAGAGGTAAACTGATAATAATTCATTACTCGTTATCTACTAAAACATTGACAGGAAGGATCTGCTGACATTTCATTAATTTGTCGCTGGACGTCATAATTTGACAAGCCGTAGTCGTCTTGATTAGAGTGAATCTATATCTAACACGAAATATTCCATTTCGCATTTGTTGCTTATCAACTTGCCTAGTAGCCGATGCAAAAATGAAATTCTGTACAAAATATGCTTGTTTATGATTGAAGTTACGGTTATAAAATCAACATTTATCGAGGTTATCGTAGAAAATAGCATATTTCAGATATTTGTTAATGTTCTCTTCTTTCTAGTGATGTTCCAATTTCTGTTACGTTATATTCATAAAAATGTAAAACAACCACAACGTATTTAATGAACTAAATTTGATTTGATGAACCATTGTAGGACACCTGGGAACCAACAATTATAACACAGAGGTATTTCACATCATAAAGTAAACTGTTGAAATTCGAACATTAACTCCTCATTTTCCATAAATTTATTACGTTTATATCCTGTTAGTGTACATATACACGTACAAGTTTGAAACGGGTCGTACATTAACCATATCGTTTAATGTAACTTGATTCAAATTCGAGATAAACAGCATCGTTCATTACACTTTAAATGAAATAATAGTCTCATGCTCGGAAGCATCCAATATTTTCTCGACAACGTTAAAATTTGTTATTAACGTATTCGAATCATTCATTTTGTGGACTTATTGAAAGTAAGGATAGACTTTTTATCAAATCATTGACGTACCTACTTTATATGATCTCGAATGTAATTCTTACCAGTAGCCAATCAGCCAGTGGCTTCTCATCGCCTGAAACCGCATATTCTCCATGCAGTCGCACTGCAATTTCCCCCTCTAGGTCAGAATTTGCATATGTCATTCTGTCATTGCAAGATTCAAAAATATGGATACTAGCTTAATGCTAGCTTAATTTAGAAATCCTTGCTCCAACACATAGTTACTGTTTTTGAGAAATCAATAATATATATGGTAACGCGACAGTTCGCATGTCAGATTATGTCGCTTGAGAGCTCTTTTGAGGCAATGTGCAATATACTCCTCAAGTTATCAATGCTTACAAATTTAGCAATATTACATGGCATTCAAGAAATCTTTTTTCGTGCAACCGGACGCAAAACAAGCATTTTGCAGCCGCAACAGAGGCCGGAAAATGATATTTTGCGACCGTTACCCAGAGAATGATATTTTGCGGCCGTTACCCAGAGTGGCGGCCGACAAAAATTTTCACGGCCGATCCCATAGTGACTGCCGGCAAACTGAACGCCACTACAGCATTTGACATTTCTGAAATATGACAATAACAATGTATTTCGAACCAAAAACTAACTGTCTTTTCTAAAGAGACATAATGTTTATTGAAATTATGTAATTTTCACGGTTGCACGAAAAATATTGTGTATACTATGGCCGCGAAATGTTTTCGCGACCTCGAGATTATCTCTCTCTCGGAACGCGAAAAAGCATTTTGCGGCCTTAGTATACAAATAACTATTCCCGCTGGTTTAAGTACTTTCCATTTTGATATCGCATGAAGAATCGTTGCTAGAAATTCGTCATGTGGGATTTTCCAACAATGTAATTTTGAACTATTTTGAGATAACAAACCTTCTCATCGTCACTTTTAGTCACTGTGAATTCAATAGATATCGCAGATTAATAATTATTCTAACGCTTTATAAGTTTTTGAAAATATACCGTTTAACTAAGAAGCAACAACTACTTCCCGTGCTATAGGCTCCGACGGCTGTTGAATTACACTCCAAACTCAAACCACACTCATCAGTACAAGGTTATGTTCTCCGTCCGCGAGCTCTAAGAGCTTAAGGGGAATCTATCGGCAGCGATTTGACAAAATATCGAAGTATTTTTGGCAAAGAATTTTGAAGTAATGGATGTATTGAAAACTTTGAAATGCTAACCAAATTTTGTTGAAAAAAATACGAATCATGAGGTAATTACACATATAAAGCAAAGTTTGAGCACTTGTAAAGAATTAAATATGGATTAAATGGAAAAACTAATTGATAAGAAGTCTAATTTGAAGCTTTATGAATACTATATAAAAATCTCAGAATCCTCAAATTACTTATAACCGTAAATTCCTTATTGAAATTCGGTTGCTACCACTAAAATATCGGATAAAAATCCATCTCTCGCTTTTCTATCCTTCTATGACTGACATTGTCTCTCTGCTTCGGTAGTCGCGTGCCGTTCCATTGTTGATACAACTCTCGCCGGTCTCGGCGGTCTCCCAGTTCAGTACTGACGAAGCTTATAGAGTAGTACGTGAACCAAAATCCGCTTGGACCGCGTGGCTACCTACATGTTGCGGAGCTTTCATATTTCTAATAAAATTTTCGTTATGTGAACTTAAACGTGAGGACGTAGGGAAACAAAAAAATATACAAAGCATAATTGTGCAAGGTCGAATTTGGTAGATGACCCTTAATCACGGACTGAAGAAGACACCAAAATCACAATCAATCAATGTCTTCCAGTAACGGAAACGTAAAAGCTTTGACAATAGCGATATCTTCAGCTCCAACAGCAAATCAAAATTCGAAAAATCTGACAAGCCACGTGACTTCTTGGTTATGAAGCTTATAAAAAGCTTAAAAAGCGTTAGAATCGATATTATTCTATTACCTTTTGGTAACGCGCTTTATTGAATACGATAATATTACAGCAAACTGTAATATTACTTCACTGTAAATTCATTCAATGATTGAATACTTTAATTTTTTTTCACTTTGCCTTGATAAAATGATTTTTAGTTTCCTGATTACAACTCAATCCATTTCAGACGAGATATTACCTTTCCTGAATCTCAATATCGTATGAGTTCGCTGTACAAGAAAAGCACTACTTATAAGTTTGAACTTCAATTCCTGCGAGATAAAGAAGTTGTGATAGAGTTGAGAAGTAGTTTTATGAAATATTGACTTTATAAAGGAAGCGACAACTACTGAAAAATATCCCAATAAAAATTCTCTCAACAAAGTTGCTAAATTAAATTTCCAACTTTCTTTGATCGAAGTTATAATAAAAACTCTTCATATGAAGATATTACATAACTTATGTTAATATAAATATCCACTTCATTGGAACACCCTATATATTATTGCATTGTTGCATTCTCCTCTACAAGAGGATTGCAAATATTAATAATACATGAGTAAAAAGTCAATCAGTTGGGAGATGCGTATAATTACAATGTAAACTATGCCTTCACTGCGTCACTAACTCTACTCAATTGAATAATAGTATATAATACAACGAGGTGGTGAAGACTTTTATCATTGACCGAGCCCAAAAATTATTAAGGTGTTAAGGAATATGGTGCGAGGGATATAAATGTGTTCACCACCACCGTGGTGTATATACAATTTTTCCACTACTAGCCAAATTGGACATTATACACTATTTCAATGATAAAATATTACTTACTAAAGGATCTTTGATGGGAAAACGGTGCATATGAACTTCTTTATTGTTACTATTACAATTTTTTCTACACCCACCTATATATTATCCATTTCCTGCACAGTTTACTGAATGAAAATGTAACTGAAAGGTTAACTGAACGTATATGATTTCACATACATCCTAGAATGTATATGAAATCCACCAATCAGCATTCGCGTTTAGTACTCGTCACGCATCTTTTTTTCAATTTTAAGAAACGTCAAAATAACTTGTCAAAAAAAGTCTCCCCCAGAAGCACTGGATCGAGAATATTTATTTACAAAAACTAATATAAATAAAATAATCCGTATAAATTAATTACAAATACTAAGAACAGAATAAAATGGGTATTCAAGGGACTATCCAAGGACGTCAGTTCTTATAAAAGTATGTAATACTTCTGACGTTAAAACAGTATAAACCTCGGTAGTCGAGTGGTAAAAATACCAGACTCCCACGCGGTAGACCCGGGTTCGATTCCCCGTGAAGAATTTTTTTTTTGAATTATTAATTTTATTTTTAAATAATTATTCTGCTTGATATTGATAACGACAATAGGTGAACGCTTGAAATATTTAGCAGAATATTCATTATTATAGATAAAGGTACGGTACCCTTCGTGCGGGAGTCCGACTGGCAGCGTCTACTTATAACAGCATCGCATATTTAAAAAGGGAAACCATAACATTATACAAATTGTACATTTAAAAACTGTACGTTTATCACAAAAAATTAGTGAAGACATAAAATTGAATTGATACGATTGTGAATAAAATTGTTGAAAATTTTCAATTTCAAGTTATATTTATTTTACAGTTTATTCAAATGTTTATTTTCTAGATTTTTTCTTAAATGTGTCGTTGAAAAAATATACTGTTCGACTCTTGTGGATTGTCCATATCGCACTCGAACGATTGAGCACTCCTCCTACGGCGTCGTGTTCAAACTTAGTCCTCTTGCGATATGGCCATCATATCCACACTAGTTGCACAAACTACTATAAACACACAGCAATCAAATACCATTATTCCTATAGTTTATAATCACCAATATCAAGTGCAACGAATTAACCAAACCAATTATTATACGACCACATCCAAAAATTTTACTAAACGTGGGTTATCTGTGGGTTATATTTGAACACATGCGAAATTGAAGAAAAAACAAATTACAGCTGTATTGCGTTCACAATCTAACATCTTGAGTGTAAGAGTTATACACCACAGCGTTCACAAACGCACCACGAGAAGCGTTTGATCCGTCTTCTGATTGACAAGTACACTGTCTGTTTTCGTTCCATAGATTATGAACGTATATCCTTTAGTGCGAATTTCGAACGGATGGTATTTTTCTAATAGAGTAATTCAACTTCTCGGTTTGTGTTTGCACCTGTTAACTTTATCGTTATAAATAGATAGATTTTCACGTTCAAAATAGTCATCCCAAATTTTTATAGGTCAAGCTGTATAAATCAAACCGTTTAAAAGAAAACTTGATGCAACAGCAACAGCCACAGCCACAGCGATAGCACCAATTAAATTCCATCTTATATTATACGTCCAGTGAAAAACCGATAAAAGGAGCGAGTCTGTAAGCAAATGTGAATTTTAAAGCATGTAATCTACCAACTCCATTTAACTATTCTGTATGCACGATAAGACTTGAAATATTAACAGGAAAGTCTACCTGTTGAAATTAAAAACCTAACTTTGATCATGTATGGAAAACTTTAATTGCCTTCAACTTCGTATAGAATTAACCCCAAAGACAGAAAAGTATGGGCAATTGTTCATGTTTCACAAAATGTGTGAAGAAAAGTGTACTTTGAATGGTGATTGTTGATAAACTTTTTATCCATTTCATGAAGAATTGACCAATTTGGAACCACACCACATGTATAAAATATTAGCAAACATTCATTAATTGGTGGCTTTTATTTAAAATTCTCCTATTGCGGTCACAAATGTTGAACCATTTGAAATTTACAAAATAAATTAAACGCAATCAAAATGAAAAAAAGGTTATTAATACACAAGCATTAACCGGGTTACAAAACGAGCCAAAGGCGAGTTTCGTATGGTTAATGCGAGTGTATTAATAACCATTACATGAAAATGGCATACACTATTTTTTCTACGAAGAAATTTGATTTAAAAAAATATATAAAAAAACGTGCTACCCGGTACTCGAACCCGGAAGGTACAGATCGAGAAAAACCTTATGCGGCGACTTTACCCACTGCGCCACCGGACCACATGGTTGAAGTGATAGCATAAAGCGTATAAGTGTGTTACTGTTATACAATATTAGTAATAAATTATTGTAAACAAAAATAATAAGTTTAAATATGTAAAATTTTGCCTTGGTCATTACGTATTTTCGGTCTGGTGCTCGACATTTCTTTTAAAAACTGACGCAAAAGATTTGAACTGTCATAAAACACTGTCAAACTGTCAAACATTCTACAGAAAATATTGGGTCTGCCTACTTGGGTATTTGAAAATCTAGATTTCTATTGGTCAATTTTTCAGTTTCATAATGAAAACCAGTGTTATAATGAGTATCATTATGAAACTGGATTTAATTAACAACTTATAGTATAGGAGTGGAAAAAAGTTTGATCAACAATAAAGCAAAATGGAAATGGAATGACACATCAGTAGCTCACACACAAAACTTAGAGAAATCAAACCGTACGTAACACCCTGGCTTACTTTTACCGAAAATAGAAGACATCAAATTATCATCACAAGGTTACTTCTAGGTCATATTCGAGATACTCATGAATACTTACTTACCCGAGCACCAAGACAAGAATGTGTTATTTTGTGAACAGCTGTTGATGGTGAAACATTTTTTAGTTGAGTGTCCGCTTTATCATATCAACAGACTAGCATGCAACATAAGTGACTCCCTGGGAAATACTCTAAACTCCCGCAACAATAGTTGTTTTCGCCATATTTGGAAAAACTTGCGGGTTTTAATCAAACTTAGTTGGTGGCTATACTCCAATCCACAATAACCTATTGTTGAAGTACTTACGATTTCCAATAGCCGTAAATTAACTAAGTTCGAGCAAATGTAAATGTCAACTTGCACAACAGTTGCGTATTATTTGCCTTTGCTGTTTAGTCTATTTCCGTTTTGAGCTATCTGAACTTTCAAAGTACATACACAATAAACAATGTCTTGGAAAATTGAGGAAATCAGCCAGTTGGAATTACTAAATATATTTAATCATTTCAAGTATGTTCTGTATAATGAAATAAATCATATTAGGTTTATACTGATTAGGAATAGACATGTTACTGTGGATTTTTTGCAATTCGGACCTGCCAAATATATATGTTTTTTAGTAAAAATAACGTTACTAATAAAGATAAGCTTACGCAGCTGAATATATATTCTATACACTCCTGTAGCGCTTTTTTATAGTGCAATCTGAGTAAAGTGGAATAAAAAGCTATAAAGTATCATAAACTCTCGGTGACATTTACATACCGATGCCAAGTCAGTGCCATTACTAGAAAATAACGTCAGAGTGGTAATAAGTTTCCCGGCATTTAAAAACATTTTTCCTCACTTTTTATTTCAGTTTCCCTTATGTATATATGTCGCTCTCTTGTCTCCAAGCATTTAAAATCTTCCAGATAAGTGTCGTGATATTAAATGTCACAAATGTCGAGAGTAGCACCGAAATTATTTGTTATCTGCTCTGGAAAAGCGCTGTGTGTTGACATATTTGAATTTTTTTTAATTAAAATTAACGTGCTACTATCTTGCGCAAAACAATTACATTGCTATTTGAAAATACAATAAATATATAATACTTGGTTAACTTTTATTGAGCATCTTTAAGGAATTTCAGTAAGCTGTTGATTTGCTCTGGATTGTTTATCATATATCGTAGGCACGATGAGAGGTATATTTATAATACTGTTGTCTCCTGACTGAAAATTGGTGACATTCAGTTGAAATATGCTTTATGGTCAAATGCTTTAACTTAGAATGTCCGATGCGCAGTCTCCTTATAGTCCAAGATCGAAAAGTTCAGCATCAACTGCAATCTAAACTATAAAAAAATTACAGATTCACGAAGGTTAATCATATTTGTACCGGGTGGTCCAATAAGCCGATCTCTCGGCTATATATCAGAAACTATTCATGTTATAACATTAGGAGAAAAAATTCCTTAGGAAAAGTGGACAAGAGAAATTGCTGGAAATTACTTTCAAGTTTTTAGGTTAACCGCTAGGGGGCGTAACCTGTAAAGAAAAATAAAAAAACAGTTTTTTGTGAAATATGCCCAATTATACCCAGTGTAAAATATGTAAACTAAAAAAAGGCATAAATCTCTCACAAATTTGTTCAAGTACTTTTTATTCTATTTTTCCAAATAAAGAAAGGGGCAAAGTGGGAAAGTGTTTGTGGATAAATACCTATAACTTTGGTTTGAATCTTCCGATTTCAACGAAATTGGTGCCAATAGAAAGAGTGTAGATGAATTAATTACATCTACTATAAAACAATGGCATTTAGTTTTAATTGTCATAGGTAGAGGGTATTTTCGAATGAAAAAAATTTGTTTTCCTCAAGAATGTTTGATGGAAACACCCAATTATTGTGAATTATAATGGAACTGGTTTAAATTCTCAACAAAATGGGGCAAACCGCATGTTGATAGCTATTGTCGAAGTCAAGATATAAATAAAAACGCATAAACATAAGTAAGTATAGTATTGACACCCTGTATTATAACTTAAAATTAAATATGTAAAGGAAAGATCATACATGAATTTCGATCATTGAGACTTAATGTCCAATTAAATGCTGCTTCAATCTCAGGTTACTGCAATTGTTAAATCTGCTAGAAGAACAACCGCATTGTTAGGGCATATTCGTCATTTCATTATTAAAAGACATTTGGCAACAGGGTAGTCTTAAAATAACAGGCCACCATCTGAAAAGGGGATGAAGGGACACTTGTGTAGAAAGACGGGTATGAGTAACATGTGGTTGTAACGATACATAACATAGTTGTAAGAGTAAAATAAATTGTTTTTAAGTCGATGAAAGTTTTATACAGTCCACTCGTTTTATTTCAATAAACACTTACGTTGGTGTCTCAACACGCATATCATGTCAAAAATTTTGTGGGCAGACGAGGCTAAGCTTAATAGTGCGGGTGGTGTTAATCTGCATAATAAGCATTATTGGTCTGAAGAAAATCCACACTGGGTAGAGGAAGTGCAGCTTCAAGGTAGATGGAGTCCTAATGTTTGGTGTGGTATAGTTGACAGAAAGATCGCAGGTTTATATTTCTTGGAACTTGAAATGGCGATACATATTTGGATTTCCTGGATAATTGGTTGTCTGTTTTATTGAAAGATATTTCCTTACAGGTATGATATTACAGCATGACGGGTGTCCTGCGCACTTTTTCAGACGAGTTAGAGATTATTTGAATGTAAGCTATCCAAATGGATGGATTTGAAGGGTGAGTATATTTTCAGGGCCAGCTAGATCTCCAGACCTAACATGTCTGGACTTTTATCTGTGGGGAAGATTGAAGGATTTAGCGTACCAAACTCACCAACCACGCGAGACGACATGCAACAGCGCATTAGAAACGCTATAAATAGTATATCAACAGCTGAAATTTAAGCAACAGATATGTCAAAGCGTGCTAGATTGCATATTTGTGTGGAAAACGATGAAAAACAATTTGAATATTCAATTGGACATCAAGTTTTAATGACCAAGATATCTGTATGATCTTTCTTTCCCATATTTAATTTTAAGTTATAATACAGGGTTCTTTTTTCTCTAATTCTTTTGGGAATCAAACCTCAATAATGTTTTTTATTTTTTATTTCGACGTTTCAGTAGCGTTCCAGCTACCGTTGTCAAGATTAACTAGTAAAAAAATTTATAAAATAATTTTTGGTCCCTATCTGACACAACGAAAAAATATGACAACTAGACATTATTGTGGTTTGATTCCCAAAAGAATTAGAGAAAAAAAAAGAATAAGTAATGCCACAAGGAACTTACCGAAGATATAATACAGGGTGTCAATACTATACTCACTTATGTTTATGCGTTTTTATTTATATCTCGAGTTCGACAATAGCATGCAACATGCGGTTTGCGCCATTTTCTTAAGAATTTGAACCAGTTCCATTATAATTTACAATAATTAGGTGTTTCCATTGAACATTTTTTAAGAAAACAAATTTTAATTTTTGTTAATTCGAAAGTACCCTCTACCTATGACAATTAAAACTAAATGCCATTGTTTTATAGTAGATGTAATTAATTCATCTGCACTTTTTCTATTGACACTAATTTCGTTAGAATCGGTTGATTCAAACCAAAGTTATAGGTATTTATCCACAGACACTTTCCCACTTTCCCCCACCCTTCATTTGGAAAAATAGAATAAAAAGTACTTTAACAAATTTGTGCGAAATCTAGGCCTTTTTTAGTTTACTTATTTAACACTGGGTATAATTGGGCATATTTCACAAAAAACTGGTTTTTAAATTTTTCTTTACAGGTTTCGCACCCTAGCGGTTAAACTAGAAATTTGAAAGTAATTTCCAACAATTTCTCTTGTCCACTTTTCCCGAGGAATTTTTTTTCTTCTAAAGATATAACATGAATAGTTTCTGATATATAGCCGAGAGATCGGCTTATTGGACCACCCGGTACAAACATGGGTTATAAGCGTTAATAAATAGATTTCCACTTTTCACACACAAAAAATACTGGGATTAATATGCGGCTTTCCGAAAAATTGATTGAATTTTTTTTCACTCCATGCTCTAAGCCTTTGTTTGATTTCGCTAATGATATTTTGATCTACGCAACTTTTAATTCGTTAAAATGAGCGGTTTTGCTATTAAAATAACCTTTGACGTGGAAACTTGACATTTAAATTTAAAAACATGAATCGATAGTGAATCTAGGGGTAGTTAATTAT
Organism: Galerucella calmariensis; assembly: GCA_910591675.1. Lineage (NCBI taxonomy): Eukaryota > Metazoa > Arthropoda > Insecta > Coleoptera > Chrysomelidae > Galerucella > Galerucella calmariensis. Next base: position 135,390 of record CAJUYG010000237.1, on the reverse strand, counting down.
TGGAATCCGCTTATTTCGTTCTATAACTCACCACGTGGACTTTTGGAACAAATGATGGCTCTGCCATAGCTTTGGAAAACGTATTTATTCCCATTAACGGGAGAATTAACTGGTCCGTTTTCAAATACAAATGGAAAAATGTTGTTTAGTGGTGAATAGAAATTGGGAAGTACAAATAACTGGTGATATATAAAACAAAACAAACTAAATCTGTCCGTTTTGTTAATACCACAGATTTTGTGTAATTTGAGAATCAGAATGCAATGGAGTACAGGCATGATTTATATTATTCATGGTGATTTTTTAGCAAATAGTTTTAAAATAATGATGTTGTTTGGAATGCAAATTATGTTGAGTATATTTTCCACAAGAACTAAAACAAATCTTAAAACATCTGGAAAATAAATCGAGACAGTATGGCTTTCATATCAATGGAAGAAATACTGAATATTTAGAAATTGGTGCTGGTGAAAACTAGAAAATAGATACAGGGTGGGGCACTATGAACGAACTATTCTCTGGTGTTTTAACGGCAAATAAAATTAGAAAAAATAAGACGTGGAATTAAGTAGATTACTTAGGACTATAATTTAAAAATATTTTGGAATATACAGGGTGCTCCCAAAAAGCGTGCCGTATCAAAGTGTGGTTCCTTTAAATGGAACACCCTGTATTTTATCACATTTTTTAATTGCACTATTAAAAATAATGTAAGTTCCATAACATTTCCCTATACCTATCTAGTTTAGTTTTCAGGATAAATCGATTTTACATAATTTGTAGACCCTCCGAAAAAATACAATAACTTCAAAATAAAAACGAATAACCACATTTGCTTTACACCATCTCACTAGAAGCTTTTAACATTCTGTTTCCAATATTTACTGGTACGCTATCATATACAGGGTGTTTTTAATATGACAGTATAACACTAACCATTTAATACATACATTTCTGGCTTAATTTAAATGGAACACCCTGTATCTGTTGGGTCTGTTAAACGTGGGAATTTATTACCTTTCAGTTGGTATTAGGGTTGCCTATATCTAACTCTGATAGTTTTCGAGAAATTTTAAATTTGTTTTTTAATATTCAATTATTTGCTGACATCTAGTTACCTATGACATGATGCTCGGATGGAAAGTATTTAAAAATTTAAAATTTGTTATTTTGACAGTTAGTGCTTTGTTGTATGATTTAGCTAACTGAGCTAATTCTCACTCATGTACTACTAATAAGGTGAGATAGGGTATTCCTTAATACTATTGACAGAATAAACTGTTCGTTTCATTCTATTTTTTGTAAATTATTTAACAATCCTCAAATGGATTAACATGAATAACTACGTTTCATTAGAATATCTTATAGTAATCAACTTTGATTATGTATAATTCGAATACAAGCATTATATCTTGTAACTACTTATGTAACATAACATTTATTGTGTTAAACTTTCTAATATCGAATCGAAATCAGAAACCATTTCAACATTTTCCGTTATGTAAAACGACACGCCAAAGCAACATGTTGCAGACTTTAAGGGTGTAATTATCGAATGAAACTTGAGACCATTTAAAACTACGGTAGAGTTCTTGACAAAACATCGTGGAATATCAATATTGTTCCATACAGCACGCTGAGAATTTACACTTTAACGAGTTTTCTGCTGGTTTTTAAATCATTATACAAATTGCCACAATTAGAAAACTCAAGAACGTCAAAACGGAAGTTTGGAAATAATTGGAAACACGCTTGAATGAGACAGCACGTGATAACGTGACTTGTCTTTGCGAGCAAAAAAACTTGAAATGTGGATAACATGCAAGATGTACCGATATTAACTTTGTAAAAAAGGGGTAATGGACTGTCACGAATTCCTGAAGCTTATTTCGGAAAAGTTTCTTATTCTCATTGAAACTACCAAACGAAAATGGATACCTTTATACAAACAATAATATCATATTATTTCATCATTTTACCAACGACAACCCCTGTAAGCAGTATATAACACACACTCGACAATCAATGTAAGATGCCTATTACGCACAGCTGTAAAGTAAATCGAACAGCTTACCTAGCAACCCTAAGCAACTGTCAATAGACGTCGCTAGTCGCCATTTTATTCAAACTCGTTCCTATATACTGTATATACAAGTTTCGCTAATGTATATAAGTTACCCCACAAAAGGTATAGGTGGAGTAAAGGAGTGAAGTGGAAGGTAACAGGTGCCTTAAGCCGCGTCCACATTATGTCGAATGGTGTCGGTCGACATGATCGATCGACAATGCCGATCCAGTGTGGATGGTCGCCCGACATTGTCGATCCATGTCGTGTCGAATCGAATGCAACCCGAACCAAGTCGGTACGAATAAATGGAAGTCGAACCGACATGGCTAGTTTGGACGTGTCAAATCATGTTGTTCAACATTTTCTAAACGCAGTCATTTTGGTTAGTTTTGTGTGTCTGTGTTGTATCTCAATATTAATTGGAATGAATAGCAATGATGTTTTTTCCTACCATTGACGAGGCTGGATCGTACACAAAATCTTCGAAAGCGACGAAAACGCTTTTGCTGGTTTCCAAAAACTGTAATAATAATTGCAGCAGCAGCTGCTATTACAGGATCTTCTGCATCACTCATAATTAAAAATTTTAATGAAGCAAAACCAATTCAAAATATCACCAATTTTGATAATGGCGCGGCGATGTGCCGATCGGCATAATGTGGGCGCAGCTTTAGAGGTGTACTGATCCAGCATTCTCCTATTGGTACGAGGAAACCTCATAAAAAACTCATATTTGGTCAGGTGGACTAGAGATTTCAACCACTAGAACTGTGCACAAGGAGTCAACAGTGGGGGCTTTTCAAAGTAGATAAAAAGCATTGGCCATACAGCAGTTAGTTGAATGTGTAGTGTGAAGGGTTGTGTTTTTACTTCAATGTACAGTGGTCTTTAAATAACGCCGCAATGCGACCAAAAACACTCGATATTGCCACGTTTAACAATAAAAAAGCTAACGTGCTGGATATATAGTAGCTATTTTTTATTTTTATTTTTTTTATTTATTACATACCTACATAACCATGCATGAACTACTAAGAATTATTAGCAGGGGAGACATTTACAATATAGTGTGTTACATTTATAATATTAGAATTTATATTGTATATGTTAAGTTTATGTCTTTGAGATAAGAGAGCACAGCGTTTCCGGTTGAACAGAGAATTGATTTTAAGGAGTTTCCTAAATTGTGGCGTTTTCTTTGTTTTACATATTCTGGACATTCAAGTAATAGATGCTTCACTGTGAGTTGAGTTTGACATATTTGACATAAAGGTGCGGCTTCTTTTGTTGATGTGTTATGCGTGTATGTCTAATTCTTAACCGGTTTACTAAAACCTGTTCTCTTCTTTTATATGGCAGTGGTAGTTTGATTCAAATTTCGGGCATTATTTGTTTTAAATTTGTTTCAGTATCTTTCCAGATGAATTAAAGGTTTGCCAAACTATATACAGATATGTTTCTAGAATCTTCGGCTTCTTGGCTTCTCACCGGCTTTAGAAAAATTCTCCATTGGTCGAAACCATCAGAAATTTAATTTCTCGTTTCACGCAACCCTTAAAACACCGATGTCATGGTGGGATTCCCCCTAGTCCCTTTAGAATACGGGCCAAGAAGAGCAATAGATATCCTTCTTCGTCAGCCATTCAATTTGAATTTTATGAGATACCTGTATGTTGCAGTTGATTATTAGGTATTTCATCAACTTCATAATCTTCATTGTCTAAAACTCTAGTGTCTGTACTGACTGCTCCTGGAGATTACAGCAATAATTGCTAGTAGGTATTCTAAAAAAAGTAGTCCAAGAAATCATACGTCTTTTCTTTTTTTCGTATTATAAAAATTGAATCAAGTAAACTTAGTTTAAGTTAAGATCAATCCCATAATGAACAAATTCTACAAAGTCGGATTACAATATTTATTTTAACTGTAATTCCTGTAGACTCTTCAGATTTCCCTACCAGTGTCAGATGTTTTACGTTAGGATCTTGAAATTATCCAAAGACAGTATTAAAGCATTAATTCAGCTGAAATAATAAATTACACCAAATGTAGGAAAGGATAATTAAGTAAATTTAACGCGACCCAGATTATTTCGTGGAAGTATCTCCGTAAACTCGACGGACAATTACCGTTACCTCGGTAAGCGGTAGAATGTACTTAGTTGTTTAATTAGCTATCTTAAAGTTTATACGTTTGCAACAAACTACACTGGCGATAATCTAGAAATGCCATTTAGTACTGTAAGTACATTCGATGTCGGTTACGATATATACAGACACAATAAAGATAAAGATGAAAAGGTTTTATTGAGTCAAACAATATCACTTCATGAGATTAAGGTTTAAACTAAATTCTCTTGTTAGTGCATGTTTCCTCTTGCCAACTGATAACTCAAACCGAAAACGTACACGCATATGATTTTATTGGAGTTGCTTAGGTAGGTTGGGTTAGGTTAGGCTTGTGGTGAGTGGGTCTATATAAGGCCCTCTACTGCGACTCGCAAGTCAATTGTGGCTCACACGTATTCATATTTCACCAAACAAATTCAGCTTCTCAACAAAGCCGATAAGTTTATTTGGCGAATGATATTTCAGGTCCGAGGGCGAGAGGGAGACCCTGCCAAACATCAGATACCTGATTCGAGCAGCGGCAGGGCAGGCAAAAATAATATGCTCTGCTGTTTCATGACCTTCCAGACAAAAACGGCAAATCGCATCTTCCGACAGCCCAAGTTTTAGGAAATAGTGACCTGTTAAAAGGCCTGTTAGACAACGTAAGCCTTCGAATTAACCAATCCTGGTGAATTAGGCCAGAAGTCTAAAGCTCTTCTTGCTGGCCAGGTATTTAGTGTTTGTTTGGCAAAACATATTGCGATGCCAATTGTAGATTCTGGTCCGATAGAAACACGTGCAGCATCCTCCCTTGCAAGAGAGTCTGCCTTCTTGTTTCTTTCCATTCCAGAGTGGCTAGGGATCCAGACCAGCAATACTTCATTGAGTTCTGCTTTTGAGGAGTCCTTTTTGGCAGACTAAAACCAATATCGACGTTACACGGTGAAAGCTAAGTGCTTTCAGAGCCGCTTGACTTAGGTAACGAGAACTGAAAAGTTCAATGTGAAGTACTTCCGAGGCCAAGGTAAAAAATAATTTGCATAACACAATAAGTAAACGCAAATTGCTTATATTGGTTTGCTGATACAGGCTCGACAAATATATACAGCGTGGAAACCACTTTTGGAATAAAATTCTTTATGTCATTATTTTAGAAAATTATAAAAAAATGCCGAGACACGGCAACTTTTGAATTGAGTTGTGCGTTATGTAAACATAAATTTGAATGTACAGGGTAATTCACGCAAGTATGCCATAGTCGGTTTTTTTTTAATGAAACACCCTGTAAATTTGCATATTTTTGAAATCATCTTAATGAACCGATTCCAACAAACTAAATAATGTATGGTCAATTATGAATTATACAGGGTAAAATTTTTACAGTTATTAAACACATACATAAAATACCTGATGTATTTGATTTTAGTACCTTAAAATAAATGCTCAAAATGTTCTCCACCTAGTTGTTGGCAATAGCACAGTCTCCTATAGAACTCCCCCTTAACTTTGTTTAAAGTTTGAGATGAAATATTCCGTATTTCTGTAGTTATCCTGTCTTTGGGGTCTGAAATGCTAGTTGGTTGTATATGCAATACTTTGTTCTTGAGATAACCCCACAGAAAAAAAATCTAACAGCGTAAGGTCTGGTGATCTAGCTGGCCACTCAATAGTAATTCTTCGTCCAATCCATTTATTGGGGAAGATTTCATCTAAGTAAGTTCTTATCATTAAAGCATAATGGGGTGTTGCCCCGTCTTGCTGGAACCAAACATTTTCATTCGGAAAGCTAGGATCTATTGCGTTGCAACGCTAACGCAGGAATAACTTCATTTCTAAGCATATTTAAATATTTTTCAGTTGTCAAATTTCCATCTATAAATATATGTCCAATAATATGGTCGCCTATGATACCGGCCCAAACGTTCACCTTTTGAGGGTACTGAGTATGTGTCTCACGCATCCAATTAGGGCTCTCTGCTGACCAATATCTACAGTTCTGTCGGTTTACCTCTCCATTCAATGTGAATGTTGATTCGTCAGAAAAAAGAATGGTACCAAGAGCTATCTCATTTCTGTTCAGCTTACTTATCAATATTTCGCAGATATCCATTCTACGATCTGGATCGTCTTCTGTTAACTCCTGCACAAAAGTTAATTTGTAGGGATGAAGTTTTTCTTTATGAAGACATCTTAGAACAGTTGTATGACTAACATTATTTTCACGGGCAATTTGACGTATACTTGAAGTTGGATTCTCATCGTCACTTAACAAAATATCCACTTTCACATAATCTTCAACGAAGTGTGGTTTTCTTTTCAATGGTTTGACATGTCCAAGTTCTCTGAATTGTGCATGAATTTTAGACACAGTACTTTGTGAAATATTAGGTAATTCGGGATACCTGTGATTAGATAAGTTTGCCACTTCAACTTGACTTCTGCAGTTATCCCCGTACCCAATCATCATTAAAATATCAATTCGGTGAGTCTCAGTTAAATATTTCATTGTTATGTCAAGAAGGAAAGAGTGTTTGACAAAGATCTCACTTTTTCAGTATAAACTGTCAACACATCAACAACTGACAGAATAGAAAACAATCCACATTATTTACCGATTTAAAACAATCCACATTATTTACCGATTTTGTCTAATTATTGGCGTTTTTAGGCAATTTTTAGGTATTTATGATAAAATTTATGGGCGAAGCAGGTTTTGTTTAATATACAAATACGTCTAATAATTGGTTAGTTAAGAAAGTACCAATATTTCAAGTGCAAATAAATTATTAATCTTAAAATTTCACCTTGTATAATTCATAATTGACCATACATTATTTAGTTTGTTGGAATCGGTTCATTAAGAGGATTTCAAAAATATGCAAATATACAGGGTATTTCATTTAAAAAAAAAACACCGACTATGGCATACTTGCGTGAATAACCATGTACATTTAAATTTATGTTTACATAACGTACAACTCAATTCAAAAGTTGACGTGTCTCGGCATTTTTTATAATTTTCTAAAATAACGACATAAAGAATTTTATTCCATAAGTGGTTTCCACACTGTATATCTTACGTCTAGAAAATCTCATATAGAAGCAACAGAGTGAGAAACTAAACGTAAAATGTTATAATGTGCAAGAGAAAACAAAATAATTTCCCTCCATTAAACACCCACTACTCTAGAATCGATTGGACTTGATACACTCTCTGGGAAGGGGAATAAGACATGGTCTCTCTGTTGTTGTATGTCTTTATCTCTTTCAGAGAATGGCTATACAGGTGAATCTGTATTCAATAGTTCAACAATTTCGATCGCATTAAATCAGATATAAATATCAAAGAAGATGACAGTGAGTCCGTATGATCAATCGGAGTCGATCTTACTCACCATTTCTGTTATAAAATACTTACTCCTAACTAACGAACTTCACTTTTACACGAGTAATGGAAGAGCAAAAGACAAGACGCAAGTTAGGACGCGACAGTATCCAGAATATGTCATGTGGTAATTGAGCGATTTGTTGACAAATAGATCAATTTATCAAAAACCAAATATTAAATGATGCAGCTATTGGAGCTGTTGACTCCTCTCACATTGGTAGAATAAAGCCAGCCCAATTTGAAGACGAATATATCAATCGAAGAGATTTTAGCAGCATTAAAGTGTAGGTCACATGCGACGAGAATAGTTTAGATGTAAATTGGAATAAATCAGTTTGTAATTGAAGTATATCGAAGAATTTGGCAATGTGTGGAGTCATCAAAATAACAGGGAACACTGTTCTATAGGGGACAGCCGTGCCGTGTCTCATGACACCCTATTCCCAATCCCATGCTCAACTAAAACTAAACTTTGAAACTGGGTTGTTGTTAATGACCTTGTCCCTCCAGACTCTTCTGGTTTTCCACAAACAAAGATGATTTTCTTGGGACAACCTAGTAATTACGTACTAATGGTGGACATGTTTTTTCATTATGTCCTACTCAGAACCCTATCTTAATATGCTTATTTAGGGCACCGAAAATGACCTTTTTCTGCCCAATAAAATGCGTTGTTTACTCCTGTTAGCAACAATAAACAACTAGCTAGTTGCCGAACGCCATTGTCGTTACCTATTGTATCAGGAAACCGCAAGAAGCAATTATTTTTGGAACTTTAGTTCTTTACGTCAGGTTAGGTTTGAGCGACCGGGGGTCGCGACGTAAAAGATCTGACCGTTACGTTACGTTACGTGTGCCTTGCTTGCGTGCGTGTGCTCTCTCCTGAGTCTCTCTCTTGTTTACGAAGCAGCGATTCATATGCTTCGACCGGGAATCGAACCCGGGCCGCCCGCGTGGCAGGCGAGCATTCTACCACTGAACCACCGATGCTACATTCGCAGTGCTGGTGATCTACTTGAATTTGTTCCGATACATTTTTACTATTATTTCAAACTGCACCAATTAAAAAAAATATCGTAAAGTATTCGTGGATAACTGGTCTTTAAAACACTTGCTCTAATTCGAGCACTCCGGTTTCGCCGTCGTGATCCAAAAATCGCGCGTGTTTTGAAGACCTTAATATCCACTTCTACTTTGATATACTATTAAACTGATCGAGAAGTATAAATGTCACTTTTGACACTTCGTTCATTTCGAAGAAATTTAAATTATTTTATTCGGAATTTATTTCAATACGATCGCGCAAAAAATGGTATAAGCATCTCGAACGTTAAGGGTAATTACAACGTTTGCATGTAGATTCCTCTCGTAAAATTGGACAAAATGATATTAGGTTTGAGGGGTCTAGCACATTTACTTTTCGAAATACAGGGTGTTGAAATTTTGAAAACTTGATTGTTTTAATTCGATAACTTTAAAATGAATGGATAAATTGATTTGACATTTGGCAGGTTGTTTTTAAATGTAAAAGGGCATATTTTGATAGAAATAGTAGTTTGTGCAACTAGTGTGGATATGATGGCCATATCGCACGAGGACGAAGTTTGAGCACGACGCCGTAGCCGGAGTGCTCAATCGTTCAAGTTCAAGTTCAATCCACACGAGTCGAACAGCATATTTTTTCTACGACCCACTTAAGAAAAAATCTAGAAAATAAAAATTTCTATAAACAGTAATATAACTTCAAATTAAAAATTTAACAATTCAATTTGATGTTACCACTAATATTTTTGTGGTAAAAGCACAGTCCTTGAATGTCCAATTTGTAAAATGCTACGGTTTCCCTTTTTAAATATACGATGCTGTTACAAGTAGATGTTACCAATCGGACTCTCTCATGAAGGGTACCCTACCATTATCTATAATAATGAATATTCTGCTAAATATTTCAAACGTCTACCTGTTGTCGTTATTAATATCAAGCAGAATAATTATTTAAAAATTAAATTAACAATTAAAAAAAAAACTTCTTCACGGGGAATCGAACCCGGGTCTACCGCGTGAAAGTCTGGTTTGCTTACTACTCGACCACCGAGGAATTATATATATATATATAATTTTTGCTTAAAAGGAACTAAAGTTCCTACCGTGTGTCCCGCGACACGTTCTACCTTTTGAGTACCTACTCGAAAAACCAAAACAAACATTTCGGAGTATGTGTCCTAAAAAGCTGCAAAATAATTGTGTAATGATTTATAGGAACAAATTCAACCACAATCTTTTGCATATCACTTATATTTTAGAGAAAGTTGTCAAATGCAATTATTATCTTATTCAAATATTTTCTACACACAGAGACCTATAGTTGACAAAAGGAACTACGGCTCCGAAATATCATCCAATTCACGTGGAAAAATCAGATAGAAAATCTTGCAGAACGACGGCAATTTTTCGTAATCGTAATCATTTATTTTTCAATCAAAATATAGGCTGTGTCCACTGAAGAGAAGACTAGCCATGTTTGTGGAACCAATAGTACAATGATTTATCCAATCAAGCTGTTGTCCATCTGAGCGGATAAAGTCCGCTGTCCGCCGAGAGCAGACCCGGAGTAGCTCGAGTGTGAAATGAGTCGAGCTACGGGAAAATTTAGACCGATGGCTGATCATTATTTTGATGTAGTGTACAAGTATTTTTATTATCTTTGAAAATTTTTCATATTTGATGTGTCTTTACAAACATATAGAAGAATACCAAAAAATTCACGTAATTTGGAAACTTCATTTTGAAAATTGATATGATTATAATGATAGTGCAGGGTCTACAACGGCAAAATTTAATCTAAGTACACACTCACCAGCATTCCTCAATATTACTACTCTTACTAACAAATACACCACTACTATCTGTGTTTGCACTGATACATTATAAAAACTCGTAAAGCCACGTTCACACCGAAAGCAACACATAGGAACATTATGTTTATGTTGCTTGTTCCTGGAACTTGTTCCTGAATGTTGCCAAAAGTTTATTCATGTTGTTTACTGTTGCAGCAACAAAAGTTCCTATAAGCTGCTTGTTTCCATATTTAGCGGCAAAGTTCAAAGCAGATATGGAAACATTGGTAAACATTTTTTATTTCCCAACGGTATTTCTATCAGTGTGGACATGTTGTTGCTTGTTCTTCACTCGAAGCTTGTGTCGTGAAGCCGACGCGTCGTTGCCGAAAATATCGCTCAACTTGATCTAATTTATCAATAATAAAAACATTACAATAAAAAACATGCCGTTTAAATGGACAACAGAAAATATGTTATGTTTAATTGAATTATACCGAAATACCGAGTGTTTGTGGAATCCACGGGTTAAAATGTATAAAGACCGTTACAAAAAACAGGATTTGTGGGTGGAGATATGTAATGGGATTGGTGCTGGTGTACTGCACTGGTGTAGACACTACGTTTCCTGTTGCAGCAACACAACGAAACATTCTCAAGAATGAGTTACTTTGGTGTAGACAGAATGTTCACGGAACTTTTGCTGTTGTTTCTGTTACCATAAACAGGTTGCGGCAACCAACAATAAAACGTTCCTCTGTGTTTCTTTGGTGTGGACATGGCTTAAGGTTTGATCGTCTTGATTCTTCTCATATGGTATTGCCGAGGAGTTGATGTCCTAGATGTTGACGTGATGAAGGAGTCTCTGAGGCCTTCTTGGGAAAAAAGAATAAAATCACTTATTTTACTGATGAATTTAAAGCTCCTTTTGACTATCCAAAGGAAAGGCGAAAGAGGAATTGATATCTTTTTTCGGAATGGCTACTGCGATGAGCAAACGACATGTTGAAAAATTTCGTGGAAGGAAGTGACTAATGATCCCCTAAAATTAGCAGAGTTTTATCACAATAAACCTAATAAGTGGAATGGCATGCAACAATTCAATTAGTTAAATGGTTGACTTGTGTCAGTAACATACGACTCCCAACAATGCTTTGAATTTTTTTCTAGAGCTTTTGATAATATGATTTGGCTCTATAGGACAACATATGTTATACCTTTGAATATAAACAATAAATATTGAAGGTAACGAGTACGAGTATAATGTGAGTGGAACAGAGAAAGCTATAGAACAACAGAGACAATGTCTAGAGAAGTGAGCGCTTGGTGGAGAGGAAGTATGCTGTTCTCTCTTGGACATATATAATTGAATGTATAGTGCTCACTGTTGCTCCTATATGAGATTCTACATTATGGAAGATACATATTTACCGAATCTGTATATCCAAATCAACAAGTTTCAAAAAAATACCTGTCTGTTTGGATTGGTTTTGATATACGTGTGTTATAATGTACCTTGTGTAATCCACAAGACTTGAAAATACAAATTCAAAAATACTCTGCAACCTTATACAAAAGAAATGGTCCGCTTCATCAAATTTTACTGCTTAACAAAAACAAACTACAGGATTCGATACGCTATGGTAGGATTAGTACTAAATGCCCTCAGGATTATTTCGGTATACTGTTTGTTTTTTTTCCCAGCAGGATCAAAGTTACGGATCGTATTTTTAATGAACTGGGATGGTTTCAAATCACCGAAAAATAATTGGGAGGTTTCATGAGGCTCATTTGAACTTTAATTGATTAAGGTAGGAGCGTTAAATATCGAATAGGGATTTCACAGTTGAAGAGGAAAGTGAAACCTGATAAACGGCTTAAGGAAAGTTACGAAAACAGCAATCTTTAACAAAAAGAAACACTTCATTAGGAGATTGATTAGTAAGGTGATGTGGAAATGACGATAATGAGTTGATTTTATAATATCTTAAATTGATACCCGTTGCATTAGCCATTTTAAAAATCAGCACTAGCTGTACACGCAGAAGTTGTACACACTTCAAAATAGCTACTACCTACACATGGAATGACGATGATCCGAAAATGGCAAACCCACTGGAATACACCTAAAGGCGCGTCTACACTATACCGCGATTTGCCGTTGGTAATGCCAATAGGCAAAGCCAGCCACTGTAAAAACGTCTACATATTTTTTCGGTATAGATTTATCAAATTAATAACATTCCCGTTCGTCCATTCCATTTGAAAGCACGTGCTAACTGGCACACAGTCTAAATCACAACTGAAGCCGTGCTGTTCCCACTGTCCGTTCTCATTGGCTACCTTTGAAGGAGACAGACACTTCAGCAGTTTTCATTGGCACACAGCTGGCATATTGGCACATGACAACGGTCGCGTCCACATTATGCTGCGATTTGCCAATTGGCATGGCCAACGGCACACTCCAAAAGATTTTGAAACACCCCAATCTTTTTAGCGAAATTTCAAGCCATAGGAAAGTTTGCCCAGTTGAATATTGATAAAGTTTATAAAAGGCAATGTGAACATTATGAACATGATAAATTATCAATAATAATAATAATAACAAAAGAACATAAACAATTATATAAAATAATCAAATAATAACAATGTTCCAAAATATAATTAATTGTAGATTATTTTTTGTTGCCTTTTAAATTTCACAACGTTTCATCTTGTCGCTAGTAACAACCCCTTGGAATCGTCTTCGATCCTTATAGAGCGTCTGGGCGATCATTTTTAAGTACTCCTATTAGTTAAACAGGACCTATATATTTTTGAACGAATTTGCTACTAGTTAGACCTCTAGTGATGTATGACTTTTTTACCTGGACCAGATTACCTTCCTTAAATGCAATTCAGTAATTGGATTTTTATCATAGCGTCTTTTCGTTGAGTCCGCGTCTTTGTTAAAGCCTTTACATGATGTATGTCAAGTATTCGAAATCTGTCTGTATCTGTATATAATGTTTTTGAAATCAGTATTATATTTGAGTTCAGGAGTTGTGTCCTGATTATAAGACTGTAATATGGCATTTGATATTTGTTGTCGTTTTTGTATAAAAAACGAAAAATTAGGAAAAAAATGTCTTTTTGCAATGAATTGTTATTTTCATATTCTTTAAACTATTTCAAATAAAAAAATCTCTCACGCTCATTACGGTAACCTCAACCAATGAATTTTTATGATTTGTTGGAAATTAAAAATCGTGATTTCCTTTAATTAAATAGTACACCTGAAAAAAACTATTTTTTGCCAAATATTTAAACTATAAAAAACAATATGGCTTTATCAGATTTCCAATATTTTATAAATTATTATATTTATTATTTTTAATAAAAATATGCTCTTTACGCATATGCATTTTAAGAAGAGTAGTATTGCCATCTTACTTCCAGTTCTATGATGATATTAGTATAAAGAGGCAGATGGTGCACTTCAACAATTTTTCGCTACTTTTAGCAAAAAATTGATGAAAAAAATTTATTATTAAAATCAAATAATTTTTCTCTCTGATCACTGTACTTTTATCCAATCGAATATTTTCCAGAAATATGCCTCAATCATGATTCATTCCCTTTCTACTAAATTCAAACACCCCAACATAATAAAAAACAAGCCATATATCAAACAACATCAAAGCGTAATGTAAACGACATCTTTTCCATTTTCCATGAAATTTATTAAGACTACACCCGCATTTAACATTGTTTCTTAGGTTGCCCGCACATAAAGTTGTGTATACCTACCCCGAATTTTTCGGCTTTATCTGTTTTCCCCATGTTTCCCATACGAAAAGCGAGAGATAGGATAAAATTCGGTCATGTATCAACACTTATCAGAACAGGGGCTAAATAAAATGCGCTGCGAGACAGAAGCTTACATCCCAGCCACTTTCATTATCTTGTAAAAATAGCCACCTATTATCGCTATATTGCATTAATAAAATAAATGAATGTCGGTATATCATCCGTAGGATGCCTGGTATGTGGATACGTTGTATAAAATACAATTTAGCTTAATAAAAATACATGGCTTCATTCCTACTCGAGCACACAAAAACCTAGATTACTTATATAGCAGTTCAATTAGTTATTTATGCTATAAGGGATGTATGTAACATTTACTAGTCGAGAACGATTTTGCGCCCGAGCGATAGTGAGGTCTGGCAATGAAACCACATACCATTTTTAATGGTGTAGGGTGATACATTTCAATACATCAAGTTATTCTGTAGTAATGTCTTCATGAACAAACTTGGCCCATTCTTTCTTATTTCTTGCTAATATTTTTGCCTCATTCCATGTTTTTCCCTTTTCTTGAAGAATTTTTCCAATTATGCCGTCCCATGTTTCTCTCGGCCTCCCGCGTTTTCTCTTATTCATATTTCTTGCCTCCCATACTTGCTTAATTTGTCTGTAATTTGACATTCTTTGTAGGTGTCCCCACCATCCCAATTGTCTTGGTTGAATATACTCAAGTGTCGATTTTATTTCTAGATCCTTTCTTATCGTTGTATTTCTTACTTTATCTATTCTTTCGACTCCCTTAACTCTTCTCAGATATTTCATTTCTACTGCTTGTATTTTGCTCTTCTGCAGTCTGCCTGTCAGTGTCCACTGATTCACAGCCAAATGTCAGAATTGGTCTATATATGGTCTTAAATACATTTAATTTGGTCTTCATTGATATTTTTTTTTTGTTTATAAAAGCCTGATTCATTGCGTAGTACAATTTCAATGTTTTTTGCATTCTATCATTTATTTATTTTTCCTGTCTTTCGTTCTCTTGTAGTTCTACACCTAGATATTTGAAACTTGTTACTTGTTCAATTATAACATTGTCTACTATTATCTGTATGTTTTTATGTTCCTCTCCTATTGCCATAACTTTTGTTTTGTTTTCATTTAATTTCATACCATATTGTTCCAGTGCACAATTCCAAATCTCTAAGTTCTTTTGTAAATCAACTTCCTTTTCAGTCACAATGACTATATCATATGCAAATGCTCCTTCCGGATGGATTGGATTCTTAATAATTCAATTTGCTACTTTTCGCATGAAATTATGGACAGCTTGTCCGGTTTCTATAGCGTCAAAAGCATTGTTATTTTATCAACGACAAGCTAACAGCTTATTATTATTATTTATAAATCTCATGTTTATAGAATTCAAGTGATTTCCGAAAAATATAATATCAATATAAAGTATGAGTTTTTTTGCAGTTTTATTGAACTTTTTAATTGGTGTTTAGATCGCAGATATCTTTGAAACGGTTGATCTGAGGAACTTTGACCTTCAGACAGTTTTTTGTAAAGCGTGAAATTCTCTATAAATCCTCTTTCTGAGATGTTGCGCAAACAAGACATTCCGAAGTAATTAAAATTCAAAAATAAAAATAAAAATTCCCGTGTTATTTAAATGGGAAAATGAACTAATATTAATATTAAGGGTTCTAATAGGCGCCAACATTGCTGTTTTTAACACCATTAAACAAAGAAAATTTCTTTTTTAAAACACCCTAATTCTCATCCAGCACAACTTCTTAAGGCTTAAGCCTTATTCTACACATCTAATTGTAGGTGAAGCTATAATCGTAATATCTCAAAGAATAATCGTTCAAAAGGCGGATGTATGTTTAAACATTTCAATACAGATTATTTTGTATTTTTTCCCAAAGAATCGAATTGGTCTGAATTTACCGCGGACCCTGTCTGTTTCCGGCACAAAAATGCATAAAAGACAAAATAGAGTGAATATTTTCGAAAAAAAAAGCCGTTCTAGTGAGCTATGGAGTTCTAAAAAATATCTAGATTCATATGTATTTGTTAGGAAGTTTCATCACGAGTAAAACTAAGAAAAGACGTCAAGAAATATTGATAAAGTGGTATGTGGTAAATGGTTGCTAAGGAATGTAAACTTTAATTCAAATTAGAGAATATATGCTATTTTGTGTACATGACAAAAAAAAAGGAATTTCCATACAAAATGGTTCGAGATATTTATGGGGAATTATTCTCAAAAATGTTCAGAATAACGTTAATATTTTTAAAATTAACAAATATACAGGGTTTCTCATTTACAAAAACGAAGTTATAAACAACTTCCGGTATAACTGTCAGTAGCAAATAGATGGCAATATTTTCATTAAATGGTTCACTTGTCAAAACCCCTTTATTCCAATTTTCATGATTTAGAAACCGTTAGTTTTCGAGATATTTTTAATTGACCGTATATTTGCCGCACCCTGTATATTCAGAGAAATACAATAGAACTGAAAAGGTCGCAGTGATAGGATAATTTAACTTTTGCAAGAGATTTACCAAGTTTTTTAACTTTTTTTTTCTATTTCAAATTTTTGAATCGCATTTTTATTTACACCGATTTCTTTTTTGCATTCGATATAAAAAAAACAACTGGTTCACAAAGTTTTCAGAATTGGATTACTTCGAAAATTGTTATAGGAAAATTTCATATTTTATTTTCGAACTTTCTTGCTATTTTCAACTTGTCCAAAATTTATTCCGAAAGTTATCTCTTACTTTACGTATCGACTTCTCGTATTAAGTACACATGAGAATTACTTGTTTTATGTACCCTACCAGTCGAAACTTTTTGAATTAGACACAATGAACATTTACGAGCATACAGATTAGAACAGTCAGATAAACCCCATTACCCAGAACATCTACTTGACACAGGCTCGTGTGCAGGAATTTCAGGAGGGGGTTTGAGCATATTTTTCATAGTAGGCTTAAGGTTAGGTTATGGAGTTTATTAAAAACGACAAGAAGCTGTTAGGTTTGTTCGTAGAATGAACTCAAACTCTGACATTCCGTTTGTGATTCGTTGTAAATAGATTGACAATTTTTGTCACACGAACGGGTGGAAAATTTAGATTTTTGATGTCTTTGATAAAAATCGGAAGAGTCTCTTGCCATAGAACAATAAGTACGCGCAGCATTTGTGCGCAGTGACAGTCTGTCGAAAATAGGATGACATTTCGACGTTGCCTAGATCACGCCTAGTTGTTGTTTGTGTTCATGTCGTTAGGAATCTGTCTATTGAAACTGTTGCCAGCTCCAATTTTAGGATCACAAATTTGAAGTGTCATTTAAATTTCTGTCTGACATAGATCAAAAGAGCCGACGGAGAGAGACCCTTCCGACTATTGTAGTGTTCCGTGACATCGATTTCAACATCACTATGTACATTCAGTGAGGCTAAACCATTCATCCTGTCTTCAGACATTGTCGATCTAAGGTAGATTTGGGGAAGTCGCAGTGTTGGAAAGGACCGTTCGTTTGTTGCTGTTACAGACAAAAATCGAGGACATGATTGTACTCGATACTCTGACGCGAGCTTGTTTAAGTCTTTACGTTGGGTGATCATTTGCGATGATGATCACCGCTCTCCGTAAATTATTATATCACTTCACAACAAAAGTCAAAATAGCTGACCCGACAGCAGAGAGACAATTTTTATGAATTAGGCGTTTCTCAATTGCCCTAATTTGTGATCAGAAACAATCTAGATTTCCTTGAAGAATTAGAAGTTAGAAGACACTTGAAAGGCCCACAATATGAAATCGTCCATTCACGGATAAAGTAGGGGAGCTCTTTACTATTATATTACTTTCTTCTCAAGTAACAGTTGTAAAGATCAGCAGATATAGCTTTTCTTGGTTTCCTATATTATTCTACAGTTATACTGATCTTAAATGGGTAAAATATATCCATAGGGCTAATAATACCTAATCTTTGATATTTGTGATATAATATCTTCTCCTTTATTAGCGGTAATCACTTTGTGACCTTCATTTACAATAACTTTTTCACATACATGGTATATTGAAAAATAATATTTATCTGGTTGGAGATAATCGTAGCTCAATAAATCTGAAATTGAGACTGAACTTGTTCGTCATAATTCCTGAAACAAAAGGATCTTTCTTAAAGAAAACAGCGTAACATATTTGGTTGGACGGAACATTTATTGAATAAGTAAACTGGACGAAGAAAGCTAAGGATTCTCTAAAATTGATAAGCAAACAGGAGAAGAGGCGCTGTAATGCCAGTTTCAGGGTAAGCTGGACTCATCTTTCCCCGCATTCTTTCAAATATTTGAACGTTTTAAAATATGAATTATGGAAGGCTACAAATGTTTGCATTTCATCTTGACAATAGATATTAAGACGAGAAAAAGTGAATTCCATGATTATTCCTGCTCTTCCTTCTGGAAACCCGAAATATTGCCTTATTTTTAAGAAATATAACCGTTGAATCTTGTAGATTTTTTTATGTTTGGGACAATCCACCGATAATATAGAAAATATTCGGATTGGTAAAATTAGTATCTAATAATTTAGCAATCAGATAAGTATATTATTTTCCCGTTCAGTTCACCTACGCTGGTACATGTACAACAGTGTATTTACTTGGAATCGCCTAACTCACGAATTTCCTATTGATGATTATTTAACCTTCTCATTCAGCAAGGAGGTTTTCTTGGCACATTATGGCGCTTCAGGAGTAAATGAATAAACAAACGAAACTTTTCGGGCAGATTCAACCTCAACAATATACAGTGTGAAAACCATTTATGGAATAAAATTATTTTAAACTCTCAAAATCAATAATTTATTACACTTGAAATATTGGTACTTTTTTGAATTAGCTAAATATGGATTTATCAAAACCTGCTACGCCCATGAATTTTATCATAAATATCTCAAATTGCCCAAAAACGCCAATAATTAGACAAAATCGGTAAATAATATGGATTGTTTTAAATCGGCAAATAATTAAAAAAAACACCGACTATGGTATACTTGCATGAATCACCCTGTACATTTACATTTAGGTTTACATAACGCACAACTCAATCCAAAAGTTGACGTGTCTAAGGCATTTTTTATAATTTTTTAAAATAATGACATAAAGAATTTTATTCCATAAGTGGTTTCCACACTGTATATATGTCATGTACAACTGCGAGCGACAGCAATTAATTGCTGAGTCTTAGTTAGTGTCTATAAAAATGTTTATTGTATGCCTGTACAAAATAACAACACCAACAAGCAGAATTGAAAAAGATATCCTTTTGTTACAGTTAAGACCGTTTCATTCAACTTGAGAATATAAATATCTTGTGTTGATAAACGGCGGCTTATATAATACTCTAAAGATATATAGTGCTCAGTTAACTGCAATGAAATAAATTAGCGAATTAAAAAGAAGATACTCCACAGGAATTATAATTGCAGGCTTTATTTTATTTATGTTCTCAGTTACTTCAGTAGAGCGGCTAGCAATTTCAAGTATAAAAGTGTTTAAAAGAAAGTTATATTTATATGTCGTAGACTGATTGATTATGGCTTTTCGTACTCCTTTATATTTTTGATTGGCGCACGTTCGAACTATAGCTAAAAGTTACCCTATCAAGTGAAAAATAGCGACAAAAATGTGAAATTGAAATAAAAATGTAACGTAACTCGAGGTACGTCTTGAGAAAACTCAATATTATGTTGTAGGTAGAGAACCTGCGTGACATTGCTAATTAGACACTAGTGTCCATGATTTAGCAACAAATATGAGGCACCACTAGTCTTTATGCAGGTGGTCCATAGTCTATTATCCGAATAGGACCCCTTTATTGGGTTGTTCAATCCATAAAAAGTATTTGATATCAAATTTAATATGTTAGGTAACATAATATGGCAGATACACTGTCCCACTTCAAAAAAGTTGTGCAAGAATCTTGGCGACATCAATGGTGTAATAGCATGACAGCACTTCAAGATATCCATCCCTCTACTTTACCTCTAACCCGGAGAAAGGCTACTATAATCAGAAGAATCCGAATCAGTCACACCAAACTTATACACGGATATCTGATGTCTTCAGGAAATCGTCCCGTTTGCCATAGATGTAGTGATATAGTGACCGTCAAGCACATACTGACTGACTGACTGCAAACAATTTTCAGCTACATATCAATAATTTGACCTAAGGCCTAACCTCAAGGAAATGCTCCACTGCCCCACCGAGATCAAGAAAGTCTTACAGCTCCCGAAAGCTACTCATGTATTCCGTAAAATATAATTTGAATTTTGTAATAATTGTATGTAAATATTTGTAACCCATTTTTCTGTGCCAATGACCAGCGCTGTCGATGCACGTTGAGCTAAAATAAAAAAAATAGGTAGGCAGTTTATAATTAATAAAAAATTTAAAAATTAACTTTCTTCATAAATTGCAATTATTGCTTGTTACATTACATACCAAAGTATAAAGCCTATAGAATATGCAAACGTTAGCAAAATATCCTTAATTTGAATTTAAGAAAAATAAAATCTATTGCAAATTGCTTCAAAATAGTGCATGTCTATCGCTATTCTTCTTATTTTCACGGAGCTTCATTATACTATAGAATAATTATTGTCTCTATGTAACTCTGCTATAAAATGAAAAAATATTTAGAACGGATATGCATAATTTAAATTTGAGGTTGAAAATATTGTTATCTTCTCCAAAATTTAAAACAGAAACATTTAGGCGTTCTTTCACTTATCAAATATTTCAATTGAACAATTCCGTTCCGCAAGACTTTAAATTCCTCAGCTTTTGTACTTTAAAAGAAAAATATAGATCTCTGCTACTGCTAAATAGGCAAGAGTGATCAATTTTTATGTTATACCTCTCATATTTTTCTTAATCTATTTTTTATTCAAGTTTATTTGATGGGCTTATTATTTATGTGCGTTATATGTAAGTTTTAGTTAATTTTTAAATGCATGAGAATTTTCATTAATGGAAATTAATTTCGACATTTACTTCCTTATTAGTGGATGTATGTGCACCTTTCATCTGATCGACGAGCTACTCGCTGCGTCTTCTTCTACCGCAGTAGATGCTTCACTGAGATCTCCTTGTCGCTCGTATTAATTCACAGCAATATTTCCACACTGATCTTCCGTAGACAACCCTATATCACGGAGTTCGCAATGAAATACAGTAGAAAAAATTGACCTTTACCCTGACGTCATACCTACTAACCTCGCGAAATCAATCAATGAGTCAAAAATGGCTACAATTACTTTGTCGTGTGCGAAAATACGTTGACTGCTTGTCTATCTTGTTCAGCCACCGTCTAAGAAGTGAGGTTAAGTTGGAAATATTCATTAAATGCGAAACAGAAAATTCTGTACTTATCGTGGAATAAAAATAATAATTTAGAGGTCTTGAAAAAAACCGATTTTATAGAATTTATCTGAATGCAAATGATGGAACAATTTGAACAAAACTCGATGTATAAAAATAATGACAGTTGTCATAAGAGGTCAAAATAAATTCTTATGAATACAACCGATTAATCGTTTTTAGTGCTATCTCTTTTCAACATTTGGAAGTAGTAATTAGAGTTACATAATATGTAATATGTAATATAATAGTATGTCATTGCTTGAAAGACAAGTGTACGTATATTGTATGATGTGTTTTTACTGTCAGTAGAAAAGGATGAGGTATATAAAGTTTGTGTTTACTACTGTTCATTGTTAGTGACGTCAGGGTAAAGGTCAATTTTTTCTACTGTAATCAATAAAATAATAAATAAAATAAAAAAAAATAAATAAAACAATTAAAACCAAAAAAATCTCCGGGCTAAGACAATATACATTCTAAAACATTGCAAAAAATTGATGTTAACATAGCAGCTCCACTAAACTATATCATAAACCATTGTTTCGATACTGGACATTTTCCAAACATTTTTAAAAATGCTATAATAAAACCACTATATAAAAGTGGAGATAGGAGTGAACTGGGAAACTATAGACCTGTATCGCTGATATCGAATGTAAGCAAAATTATGGAGAAAATTATAAAAACAAGGTTATGTTCCTTTTTAAAGAGGTACAATATCATTTCAGAACATCAATATGGGTTCAGAGAGGGTAAATCTACTGAAGATGCTATCTACAATCTAACATCTATTATTTACCAATCAATAGATCAAAATGTTCCCGTGGTGAGTGTCTTCTTAGACTTATCCAAAGCTTTTGATACGGTATGTCACAAAATTCTTATGGAAAAATTATACAGATATGGAATACGAGGCAGCGCTTATAACTTAATAAAAAGTTACTTATCCGATAGAGTTCAAATGGTCACCATGGATGAAACATTCAGTACACGACAAAAAGTGACATACGGTGTTCCCCAGGGTACTGTTTTGGGACCAGTTTTGTTTCTTCTATACGTTAACAGTATATTTTCCTTGAATCTTCAGGGTACAATAACCAGTTTTGCAGACGACACTGTAATTACATATACATCTGCTTCATGGGTGGATATGAAGTGTAAAATAGAAAACGATTTTCAAAATTTAGAAAAATGGTTACAATATAATAAATTAACAATAAATTATAAAAAAACCAAATACCTACCGTTTTGTTCATACACAACGGGACTACCACAATTAGGTCCAATAAATGTAGGAAATGATCTTGCTATATGTGAGGGGCACGAAGTGAAATATCTAGGCGTTCTAATAGATAGACACTTAAGATGGGACCTACACTGTAAAGAAATTGTAAATAAGATTAGAGGTCACATACCAAAGTTTAGAATTTTGAAAGATTTTCTAGATATTAAGAGTTTAAAATCAGTATACTTTGCTATGGTGGAATCTATTTTGTCATACGGTTTATTGGGATGGGGAGGGGTGTATGACCAGTATCTAAACCGAGTACATGTAGTTCAAAAATGGATATTAAGAATTATATACAGTAAAAATATTCTATTCTCAACAGATAAATTGTATAATGAGTTACAAATCAAAGATATTCGACAGCTCTTCTTTCAAAAAATTCTATTATTCATTTATAAAGAGAGAGATGTACTTACTTCATATAGTCACTGTTACAATACCAGACACCACGATGGTGTTATTCGGCCTAGAGGTGTGAAGACTATTGGGCAGAGAAATGCATATTACTTAGCACCAAGAATTTATGCAATGGTACCCAAACACTTAAAAACTATAAACAAATATAGTAAATATAAAAAGCAAATTAAAAAATGGATTACTGAAACGGAGAGGTCAATATTTTCCGATCTAATAAATCGTAAATAGAGACAATAATTCAACGAACCTGACACTATAAAATTTCACTTTATTCTCTCATTGCTGTATGTCAGAAAATTCCGAATATGTTGCACACATTAAATTTTGTCCAAAACTCCCAAATATATCGCACACATTAATTGTAGTCAAAAATTCCCGAATATGTCGCACACATTAATTTTAAATTTTATTCTTAGAACAATATCGAACATTACGAAATGTAAATATTTTTAAATGTTAAATGTTATTTTACATCACAAAACAAGCAGCTTATACACTGCTTCTGTGATTAGTATATTTATTCATATATGTACTGTTGTATATCTATCAGTTGTCAAAAATTTTAGTTGAATAAATATTATTATTATTATTATTATTTTGGTATACATTTTATTCATTAATTACACAGACCTACCTGCTTATACCTGCCTACCAATTAATTATTAAGGAAAAAAAGTCAACTTAACGTTTGCATATCCTAAAGGCTTCATACTTTTGATTTGTACGTAATTTGTCTATTAAAAATATCGGATCCTCTACTATATATAATCTATTATCAAGTATTCTAAGTACTACCTTTGTTACCCCAATCTCTACTACTTCACTTCCTTCACATTCATTTGATATTCTCATACCCAAATAAACAAACTATTCAACAATTTTCATTTCCATACTTTTCGTTAAAAATTTCAAGCTCCCGTTACAAAATGCTCTCCATTACATTACATTTTACTGGATTCAATCTTAATCCCTTTTTGATTCCAGCTCTTTTTATTCCTGGATAATAGCTAAATAATCGGAATGTGACTTTCGTTCTATCTTTTGCTATATATTTTAATGAATTTTTTACTGTGAAGTTGGCAATAATTTCTTATTGTAGCCAACTGAGAAGTTGAATTTCTCTATTGGTGGTTAGTAATTCTTTCTATTATCAACCTAGTTCAATAATGGACAAATTCAAATATTTTGGGAATTCAGGTATAGTAGTTCAACAAAAACTTGTGCAACATAATTTTGTATACCCAGGAGATTGTTTTCAACATATTTGCCGCTTGAAATTACGTATCAAGATGAAATTATTTGAATAAAAATGCCATTAGTTTAAAATTCGCGCTTAACCAAAAATGACTGGTGACATAAGGAGTACGTTCATAATCCATGGAGCGGGAACAGGCAGTGTACTTGTCAGTCAGACGACAGGGTAAACGCTTCTCTTGATGCGTTTGTGAACGCTGTGGTGAACGCTCTTATATTCAGGGTGTTATTTTGTGAATTTGTCTTGAGTTTGGCTAGTTATGGAAAAAGTTGTATATACATCATTCGCGAAATAATTTTGGTGCTCGGTCAATAGTCAATAGTCTTCACTACCTTGGTGTATAGTAAAATGAAATATTTCATTTCACATTTTGCCACAGATATGATCTACTATGAATGGACCTTAATAAAAATTTGATAACAAAATTTTGCAGTCTTAAACTTCAAAATAATTTTTGATTGTCTAGTTGTCAAATTTTTTCTGTTGTGTCAGTTAGGGATAAAAATTAATTTCTACTTATTTTTTCTTGACGACGGTAGCTGAAACGCTACCGAAACGTTGAAATAAAGAATTTAAAAATATTGTGGTTTAATTTCCCAAGAAATAAATAAAAAAAGTATACTAATAAATCTTCTTGTTGACCCTGTTTTGTCACATTCCTTTTTTGTTTCTGTAATTATTGAGGGAAGAGGGAAGGGAAGGGAAGAGGGAAGACTCAAGAATTCGGATATCCTAAAATTACTAAAGGAACTACTAATGTCAGGAACTAAGAAGAGGGGAGGAGACTCAATAGATATTCTAGGCCGCTATGAAAGTCACCCTAATAAGCATATATTGTAGGTATACAGAATATATTTCTGAATATATTTCAAATTAACAACCACCGTTTCTATGTTCATTTAATTGTTAGCTGAAACTATTAAATAATACCAGATATATTTTATAAATAACCAAGCTGCTTTACTACCACAAAATAAAACGAGCAAATGAAGAGCATTTAAATTACAACTTGTTTTTACAGTTTTGTGTGTTAAGCTGGAATCGTCAAGTAAATTGAATATTTTACGGTCGTCGAAAATTGTCGAAACTAACGTTTGCTTTAAAGGTTTGTTTTTAACAAGATTAAATCGTGAACTACTATAATTAAGTTTTAGTTTTATGTAAAACGTCCATACTGAATATTGAATCATCCTGAAGTTATTTTGTCTCAATTTGCTCATAATAATCATATGAATATGTTCCGAGTTTTCAGTTGTTGAAATTTTTATTATCTTGTTACCCAATTTCACTATTCACAACTAAAATGTAGAATATTTAAATTGGCTGGTGATTAATCGTACTAAAATTTTCATCAGGCCCTTATTGCACTTAAATTAAATCCATTAATATTAAATTTAAAACTCAAACACGCTTCCTGAATATACCGCCATAATAAACAAGTATATCAGGAACGGCAAACATACAAACTGAACATTGAATTCAGATTTTAATAATAACAGAGATATCTCGCTATTAAGCACGTATGATAAAGCAAAAGAACTTCTTCAACCGCGTTCAGCGGACATTTTAATAGTTTCCAGCAATTTCTGTTGGCTACTTCCATAACATCTCAGGATACAGCCGGCTACCTCACATTTAGCTACTAAGGTGCTTCGAAAAATTAGAACAGATACAAGAATTATTTGTCTGATGCATTGGAACTGCATAAATACGTCTTTATTCAACTGCCCACAAAGTAGAGGCAGGTGGCGGTAGTAGTTCTGTACTTCCATTATCTGTTCTGGCTATTCTCATTCCGTAAATTTTGTGTATCATGTACTCGCTGATATCTGACATTCACTGTGTCGCCATATTTGGTTTACCCATTTTAATGGGAATACAAATTCATATTATTAGCAGAAAATAAACAATTTAGGTTATTTATGAGTATTAGTATAAATTTAAGTTGATATTGAGTTGTACAATAGTATTGTAAAATTTTTGAATGTACTACAATCTGGTATCAATTCTCTAACAACAAAAAGTACCACCTTAAAAAGATGCAAATAAGAGTTTTTTGTTTCCCCTATTTGAATAATTTAATGTACTAATAAAATAGTACGGCCCTATTGAGAAGCCACTTTGGCCGATGATTCTTTATACTCTCTCTCCTCTCTCTTTTACCTCGTTGAAAAAACACACATTTACTTCTTCAAAATGATTGTCATGGCGACAAAAGTGTCGAAATTTAAAATATACAAATAGTCGCGTACAAATTATAATTTTTGAAAATAATTTATAAGTACTTCTAACGAAGCAAATTTTTTAATTTGTGGAACCCATCGATCAATACCTTCTTGTTATATTACTGTTGTTCCATTTAATAATAATGGGAATATTGAAACAATGAATTTGTCAATTAAAACTACTTTTTATTACGTCCTATTAATCGAAAATAAAGATATACTGTCTTTCCTTTTTCTCTCATTACAAGAAAACTTCCATTTGAGTCGATTTTAATTGTCGGTCTCAATCCAGGCATTCTAAGTTTCTAAATCCTTCATTGAGAATGGAGATAAAGTTTTTCCACAATTACCGGAGATGTCTGAGTAATTACTCCTTTATTTTCATTATGATTATTATTTGTTCTCCATCTTAGAAATCCGGAGATAGCTTTATTAGGATTTAATGATATGTTTCCCTTGAAAATAGTCTGCACTTGTCTTAGTTATATCTCTTTTCGCTCCAAGGTATTTTAAATGACTTAATAGGAAGAGGATTTCCTTCATTGGGAAATTTATAATTATTTTTACATGCTGTCGTAACCCAACTATTAATATAACTCTTCTTTTACACAAAATAATAAAATATTTTGTGAAATTAAAATTGATTAATTAAAATATTAATTATATTGTTTCATTGTTATTGAATCCATGTGCAAGGGAGTATGCAAAAAAATGTATAAGTGGTGTTTACAATACATTGTTTCACATGTAAGCAACATTTCTTCAGTTTTATAACCACCAGTGTCGTATCATTTGATATTTTAATTTAGTTATTTATTGTATAAGTGTATTAGGTACTGTTTTCTTAAATTAATAAAACGCAACTGAAACACAAACGAAAATGCAATACAACGTTTTATCCACAATAACCGTTGTTTAGAATCAGATTTTATTAAAAAGTGAATCGACATTTTTGCTCTGACAGAAGCTGTAACGTCAAAAATTATTAAAATTAATTAGGAAGGAATTGCTTTGAATGTTTGTAGCTTTTTAAATAACAGAGATAATAACGTGAATGAAAACTAAAATATTCATAAAACATTGTGCTAATTTTGGTACCTATTGCAGTTGCTGCATCCTCGAGGGAGTTTCAAGTTTCGTATAAAACACATATTATCCAGCTCGTACATTTTCAAATTTAACTTTGCATTATTGATGGAGAAAAATTGACCTACGATTGACAAGAAAAATCACAAAAATCAGATGAGTGGCTCACTTTTGAAAATGTGAAATTATTGTTGGCTGCATTTTTTGTCAGTCAGTGTATGTGCTATAAAAGCATGTTAACAAAAGAAATATCTTGCTAAAGCTGATCGGAACGTCCAGAAAAATATAAAACGGATCGGTATAATACACAATGGAAGAGATGTTTATTTATTTATTATACGAAATGTATCCGTATCAACAGCTGAGCTTTCATTTAATGAAAGCTGTATTTTTGCGAACTGGTGAACAACGAAAAAAAAGGTAAAGCAAAGAAAATATTTTGTCTGAACTATTGTTATAACGAATCGTGTTTTTCCAAGCCCTGAATGAAATAAATGGATTACTCTGTGTAGGTTCATATTTCGCTATCGTTTCCCTGGAATACTTCGAACAATGAAAATATAGATTCAATAAAATTAGATATACAGTGCTTTTCAGATAAAAGTATCCTCCTTTAATAACTTTTGTAATACTGGTATTTAGAAAAAATCCAAAAACACGTCAATTTATGTTGGAAGCATTATGGCTTATTTAAACTTACTGGAAAAGCCACCCCCTCACCCCTAGCAGCATCCCCTTTATTTTTTTAAATTACTTTTCATATTTTTTATGTAAAATTTGGATACTCCTCTTTGAGCTGATTTCAAAAATGTATAATACTTGTAGGTTAAAGTGGTTAGTTTATGAGATAAACAATTTTTCTTTTAAGAGCACAAATTTTACTTATTTTTTACTTTCACCTTATTTGCCTGTACTAAAATGGGTTGTACAACAGTTCAAACTTATTATCTTAGGTACGATTTAAACTACACTAAATTTCTAAATTTCACTCCTGTTGAATAATATTACAGCACTTTTTCAGTGGAAACTTGATGTGTGGTCGTAAGAATATAATGTTTTTATGGTTGATTCCTAGACATATAGATATATAACCTCAAACTATTTAAGAAGAAAAATTACCAACATAGAAGTGGGTACTCACATTAAAATGATCTTCACAAACAAAAGCAGTAGTATTTGTCGAAATATCGTCTTTGTTTCGACGCATAGCTTGCAAACCACAATGCCCTTCTCTCAAGGGCATTTTTGCTCGCGCCACCAGGTAAAGTAACAAATACATATTTTGTCTGGAGTTTTAATAGGTAGGCGTTGATTTACACTATGAACCAATGCAATACTTGGAATACAAAGTTTTTTTTCGGCTTTATCCATTTTTAAAGCTTTCAGAAACAAATTAGGTCACAAGAACTCAGAGAGTGATACACGAATAAGAACGTAAACAAATGACGTCACTCCATGGGGCAGCCATCTTTATGACGTAAAGCGCGTTTTGGCGGACTTTTAAATTTTATGATTTTTAAAGTCGTTTTAAAAGTAAAGTTTATATTTTTTGGAAAAAAAGGCATGCAAGGTGTTAGGGGACCTGATAAAACGTCAATTCCCACCAATAGCAAAATTTATGCTTGTACCCTATTATGCAGGAAGTTGAACTTGTTAGGATTTTGACGGAAAATTGATTATATTTTTCAAAATACCCATACAACCCCATATTATTCTAATGGAAAAGAAAAGCGAATTTCAGTTTTAAACTAAAATATAGTGTGTTTTACTTGAGAAACCATAATTTTTGATCTGGCACCGAGCTATGGAATTTCCTGTAACTAATTTTTAAATACGAAACTTAAAGCTGTGAACAATTTTTATTGATAACTTTGATATATTTTATGATAACAGACCTACTGATTTTTATCAGACAACCTGGGACATGCCACAAGACGGTATGATGAAAAATTATAACTTTTCGAAGAAATTCTTCACGTAGTTAAACAACAAGAAGTGATGGGATCCAAATACCAGTTCAATATTGATGAAGGATACAGAAGGCATATCATTATCATAAGGTCGGATAGTAAAGCATTAAGCTCTTGTGTAATCAGTTCCAAAATAGTGTTGGAATGCCTAGGCAAACTCAATGAACTAAGCGAGAACAATATAGGAATCAGCTCCAATTGGTAGAAATAAGTAATTGCTTACGGATATAGACTACTACCAAATGAGTTACTGTTCGAAGATTTACCTTCAAATAATTTTTACTCATTCACGACAATTGGTAACTACTCAAATTCGACATTCAGGAGTGGCTACTGTGATGGGTATTAGCATCGGACCTCTGCTTGGTCGACTCTAATAAAGAAACCTGCAATAATGCAAGGATACACTACTTTAGCAGTCGAAATAACATCTTTCAAAGTGTATAGATGCAGACATCCAGAAAGAATCTGCAGACGTATTGAAAGGGAAGATCTAGACAATCAAAGATTCTTCGAAAAAGCTCAAAATAGTGGATGAGGAAAAATTTAGATTTTGTGGCATGGAAGAAGAAACATTCATCCACATACTTTCGAATTGCACAGCAATTAAGAATTAT
This sequence comes from Galerucella calmariensis, assembly GCA_910591675.1. Taxonomy (NCBI): domain Eukaryota; kingdom Metazoa; phylum Arthropoda; class Insecta; order Coleoptera; family Chrysomelidae; genus Galerucella; species Galerucella calmariensis. Next base: position 104,884 of record CAJUYG010000237.1, on the reverse strand, counting down.
AGTGCACAGCATCAAGGAGATTACTGGATAGGGGAGGGATATTTACCTAAGTTAAAGCCTGCAAATATCCTAAGTTTCCTCCAGGAAATAGGACTAAATAGTCTCTGGGACTCTCCTCAGAAACTGAGTAGAAATAAGGGGGCACAGTAGATCTTTTAGTTCTTAGTGAATGTCACTCCAATTACATAGATAAATACTGATCTTTATGACACACATTATCCTGTATTTAGTTATCAGAAAACAAACGTATTTGTATTTTTAAAAACAATAAAAATACTATCGGCAAAATTTCAACTTTGATATTTCATATCAAATAATGCAAAGAGCTCTTTTGTCAGTTTTGTGGAAACTTTTCTTCCTCGATAAAACTATTATGATAAATATTTTATTTATATAAATATACATACATGTATTATACCTTGTATTATTCAATAGTAATACACAATAATCACAATGTAATCAGTCTCTTTATCCACTTATCATGCTCTTCTCGTACACTAGATCAACTTTAAGAGTCTAGTCACGCTTTGATTGTAGTCCTCGTTTCTAAATCTTAACAAGCCGCACTGTTCCCATCTTGTTTAAGACGGACCAATCATGCTGAAAGCGTCGTTCTGACGTCGGGTTGGTGATGCCTTATTGGAATAGATTTCGAGACAGAGGCGCCTTTCCATTTACCAGTAAGATTGTAAACATGTCAATGACAGTTTGTTATATATGCCGCATATATTTGTATACGGAAAATTTATTTTCTGTCAACCTTTACAAATATCGAAGTTTTACGTAATTTTTTACGGATGAAACATTGTCTATTTTTGACGCCAAGTACTCGACCGCAATCACTTTTTTCTCTACTGCGCGGTTACTATAATATTCACATAAGAAAAATCCACTAAAAGTCTAGAAGTTGCAGACGTATGTGCGAAGAAGCTGCAAATAACAATAGGCCTTTTTATCAAAAGGAGCCGTCCCTTCGCCGGCACCACCTCAGCCTCCTGGGCTTATTGTGGATACTCCTAGTGTTCTGACTACAACCTATTCAGCCAATCCGTTCCCTGTATTAGCTCATACAGGTTCTTTGCTGGTTGGTTATAGAAGTCTTCTGGAGTCATTTGGGTTCTGCCATACAGTGTCTGCCTTCTGTGGTCCAGCGACTCACAGTTGCATAGTATATGCAGAGCTGTTTCGGTATCCTTTTTGCACTTTCTGCATGTAAGGTCTCCGTTATACAGCCCTATTTTGTTCAGGTGCTCCTTTGTGGGAAAGTGTCCCGTGAGTAGTTCCGTTATAGTGCGTAGTTTGCTTCTGCTCATTGAGAGCAGTTCTTTTGCTACTTTTTCTGATGGTTCTTTTATGAATTTCTTCCCATGGGCGTATTCTTCCAGTGTTTATTGTGTTGTTCTATCACCCACCCTTTTAACCATGACCTCGTTAAGCATCTGGGGATGCCCACACCAGGTTCGGGTCCGTTCATCATAGTTGACGATCCTACTCTTGCGAGCTCGTCAGCTTTTTCATTGTCTGCGATTCCTTTGTGACCTGAGACCCACTCCAGTGTTACACTGTTCCGAGTTGCCAGTCTTCTAAGTTCTTCGCCGCATTCCCATACTAGCCGAGATGTCACCCTATAGCTCTGAAGTGCTTTGACCGATATTGATGTTCAGATATTGCAGCTTCCTCGCGCATACGACTGCAACTTCTAGACTTCTAGTGGCTTCTTTTTAGGTGAAACGGCGTCTACGGTGCGACATTGGCTGTGACAATCACTGTAACCACTTGCTGTGATCATCCACATACTTTCCAACTGCACAGCACGTCAGAATCCTAGGCACCTGGGAGATTACTGGATAGAAGAGGAACATTTACCTAAGTTGAAGCTTGCAGATATCCTAAAATTCCTCCGGGAAATAGGACTAAAGGAGTTACTAGTTTCTGAGGGGGCACAATAGATCATTCAATATGCCTGTATAGTAAAGAATTCCCTAGAGAAAGATGAATTCCATAGTAGTGTCAGTATATCTTTTTATCGCCAACAACAAACATGATACTTTTTTTTGTTTTAGTATTTACCGTGAAACTAGATTAAACCGCTGCGCTGTAACATACCCATTACAAAAGTAAATGGCTTCTGGGGTATTTAAAAGGCTGATCTTTATTTCATTCGTTTCTACCATATTATAAACAAAGAAACAAAGAAAAAAAATCACTACGAGAGTTATATTTTATGTGTTGCATATAACAAGTTAGTATAGGTTCTATTTAATTGTCGTAAAATAAGAAAATAAACTTTAAATTGAATCAAACCAATCAATCCAGTACATGTACAGGTTTTAAATAATCAACTGAAAAAAGAACTGTGTGATACATAGTTCTGTCGCTAGCGAATTATTGTGACTATGTCTATGAGCCTCACAAAAACTGCAAAACTCTTGTCTAAGAGTTACCTATGGAATTAAAAAAATTTAGTAAAATATCACACACCTTGAAAATAGCAAACTGGCTGAATATGGAGAATCGCTGAAAGGTTCATGCACTATGCCTATTTCATAAAGCTATAGCAGCACAGAGCCCCCTATATCTCTACAACAAAATCTCTTCTCGGACAGATGTTCACAATGTGAACATTCGTCGAAAACATCTTATTAATATTCCTAACATCGAAAAACTCAATTTTAAAATTCTTTCACTTATCAGGCTACAAAACACTATAACCTTCTGCCGAACGAATTAAAAGAATGGCCTATCTCAGTATTCGAAAAAAGAGTAACCAAATTTATATTTAATGATCAATGTACAAAAATCTATTTATAAAACCATACTCATGTAGCCTTATAACGTGTATTGTCTAGTTAGATATTAGTTATGTTCCTTTTTTCTTTCTTTTCGTTTTTGTTTGTAAAGGCTTCTGAGGAAGAACAGTTTTACTGATCACTAGTCCTTTTGACCAAAATTATATTATACTTATTGTAATATTCAGATTATTATTTTTTGTTTATCTTGGTCAATAAATCTAGGTATTATTAGTATGTATTAGACAATTTATTAAATTATATAAAAACTTGTCCCAAGATTTTCATGTATACTAAGTATAGTTTGTCAAAAAGTATTGGAATGCAATACTTCTTTAACAACCAAATGTTTAATAAACTTGAATATTATGGCATAGAACCTACCTAAAGTTATTGTTACATTATTGTATTAAATTTTTTATTCAATTTTGAGTACAACCCTGTAACATCCGATAAACATTTGGTTATTGCAGGATTCTTGCATTCCAACACTCTATGTACTTTTGGAAACAAACTATATAGTCTTGCTTGATATACTTATTGTAAGTAAATCTATGGAGTGAAACATTTCCTATAAAATATGATGGTGACAAGCTGAAATAACGGTACAATATTATTGTGTATTAAAATAAGTAAACTTTTGGCCATTGATTGGTACGTCCCAATTTTGTATTTGTTTTATGAACCAACTTTCAAGAATAACGACGTTGTGAAGCGTTCTGTCGTCCTTTTTATTCTGGTCAGCTCAGCTCCACTGGTGCTGTAAATTATCTGTTTATTGAGCTGTAAGGAAATCGATTCCCGTCTGGTTAAGTCTGAAAACTCTGCTGAATTTCATATTTCGAATATCCTGTTTATCGTGTTTCTTACTATGGACATCTTTTAGATTCTTGTTTCCAAGAAAATCGAGGGGACTCAAAATCAATATGTGAAAATATTTAAGGTTTTAACAAGATCAGATATATCAGAGGTTAACAAAATGTCACCATATAGTGTTTTATTTTGATAGGATATATGGGGATTATCATTTACTGTTCAACTGAAAGTTAATGAATTAATACTGTTGGAAAACAAAACTAACATTTTAGAATAGCAATATTTAGTGATCATTGCCGGTTACCAACAATGTGAATATTTTGATATGTTTTGCATATTTCCCAAAGGATTAAATCGGCAATTGGATAAGGAGTAATTTTTAGCACACGATACTTATAGCTGAGTATAATTTTATACACTACATAATATAGCTTTTCTCGTTCATTCCTTTTGGCCAACTGTAATAATTATTATTTTTTTAAGCGTTAACCATTTTTTTAAACTATTAACGAATCAGGCTGTTGTTGGTTGCTTATTAAAATTCCTGTAATAAACTTTGAACACTAGAGTGTGAAAAGTCACATCTCGTTTATTCTTTGTTTCTTAAACGTCACATCAAGTGTATAGTTTGGCAAGTTTATCTGGAGCTATGCGGCATCGGTAAGAGGCGAGGAAAAACATGGCGTATATCTGTCAAACGTACAAATGGCGTACGGTACCTATTTTACCAAGTAAAACTGAAATTACAAAGGTAACTCACAATACCAACGCCACTTGATAAATCAATATCAGTCAATTGACGAAGTGAGAGGGGAGAACATACGCACGCGCTTGCCAATAAGAAGTCACCTGGTCGATAAAAATCATCAATTATGTAATCGGAGGGTGTGGTCATTATGGTTTTCGTACAACGTTGCCAGAGCTTTAAGAAGCCCATAACCAATTTGGAAAAGTGTTCTCTTTTAATATTCATGAATTGGAAAATAATGTTAATAGAATAAATCCAAGGAAACAAGCACATTATAAAATTAACGTTCAATCATATTTTTAATATTGTTAATAATAAAAAGACCCATTTATAATTAGTATCACTACATAATCAGTACTTTAACTTTTTCATAGTTAAACGTGGCAATGTCGAATGTTTTCGACTGCGTTTTCGACTGCATTCCTTTCACGGTTTCAGATAAACTTGCCAAAGTATATCTTCTTTAATTTATGTTTAATATTCCGTGATAATTTTATAATTCTGAGTCATTTGACACGTCAGTCAGTGTCTGTCTTATTGTGAATAATATATAATTAAAATAATATAATATAACTATGCCTGAAGGCGTAGAAAAGGTATGGTAAGCACCCAGTGTCCTAAACATCTTTAGTCACACGTTTCGTTTTAGGAAACTCGGAATCATCCTTATTTCGCACACTGCATGTTCTTAAATTAATAAGACTTTTGTATTTCAATCTTTGAAAAAATGAAGCAAAACTACAAATTATTATTGGAACTTTAGTTCTTTACGCCAGGTTATGTTTGAGCGACCAGGGGTCGCGACGCAAAAGATCTGACCGTTACGCGTTACGTTACGCTACGTTATGTTACGTTGCTTCGTTATGTGCCTTGCTTGCGTGCGTGTGCCTCCTTAGTCTCTCTCTCGTTTACGAAGCAGCGATTCATAATTTCATAATAATATGCTCCTGCCGGGATTCGAAACCCGGGCCGCCCGCGTGCAATGCGAGCATTCTACCACTAAACCACCGATGCTATATTTAAATTCTATGCAAAGCTGGTATTCGCAGTGCCGGTGATCTACTTGAATTTGTTCGGATCAATTTTTACTATTATTTCCATAATTTTTTTTGCGCGATAAAGGGGTCTAGCACATTTACTTTTCGAAATACAGGGTGTTGAAATTTTGAAAACTTGAATGTTTTAATTCGATATCTTTGAAATGGATGGATAAATTGATTTGACATTTGGCAGGTTGTTTTTAAATGTAAAAGGGCATATTTTGAAAGAAATTGTAGTTTGTGCAACTAGTGTGGATATGATGGCCATATCGCACGAGGACGAAGTTTGATCACGACGCCGTAGGCGGAGTGCTCAATCGTTCAAGTGCGATATGGACATTCCACACGAGTCGAGCAGCATATTTTTTCTACGTCCCACTTAAGAAAAAATCTAGAAAATAAAAATTTCTATAAACTGTAATACTTATAACTTCAAATTAAACATTTTACAATTCAATTTTATGTTTCCACTAATTTTGTGGTAATCGTACAGTTCTTGAATGTCCAATTTGTATAATGCTACGGTTTCATTTTTTAAATATACGATGCTGTTATAAGTAGATGTTGCCAGTCGGACTCCCTCATGAAGGGTACCGTACCATTATCTATAATAATGAATATTCTGCTAAATATTTCAAACGTCTACCTGTTGTCGTTATTAATATCAAGCAGAATAATTATTTAAAAATAAAATTAACAGTAAAAAGAAATTTCCTCACGGGGAATCGAACCCGGGTCTACCGCGTGAGAGTCTGGTATGCTTACTCTACCACCAAAGAATATGCAAATCGTTTATCTATAACGTCAAATGTATTACATAATTTTTGCTTAAAAGGAACTAGAGTTCCTACCGTGTGTCCCGCGAAACGTTCTACCTTTTTATTTTTAAATTAACACTTAAATGCAGACGCGAGCACAAACGACACTTTAAAGTGATAATCATGGTTGTCATAGTAACAATGAAAATTTGATTAGGAAAGACATTTCAAGCAAATTCAACATTATTTTCCATAATAAATTAGGCATTTTACTTATTCATGATATTTTTAAAAGATAGATTTTGACGTTTGTAAAAAAAATATTGTTTGCATCTAGTGCACAAATATTTATGTTTAGTTAAAAATAAAAATAGTAGCTAAAACCATTTGGATGATTGAATTGAAATGCCTTAGGTATACTTAATTTTCATACAAAGGTATGCTCTCATATATATAAATATCCTTTTGAAATGTACATTCCTTTAAAGCGAAAGTACATTTTCACACTAAACGAATTTTCCTCTCTTCGAGATAGTTTCGAACCTTAATAACATAAGCTGGGCAACCACATCAAAAGCTTCTACCAAAATACGGTATAGCACGTTCACACAACGAAAGTCAATACAGTACCGGATTTCAATTCTACATTACTTTTAATAACACTCCTGTTCATTTTTATGTATACATTTCACATTGAAATTCAAATTATCCATAAGAATTTCTCGTGAAGATTATTATTAATTGATTATTTTTTTTTTCAATTTTTAGTTACATCACATATCGTCGCCTGAATGTTAGAACTAGCTTGAGATCTATTTAGATATCTACTTTTTACAAAAACTTGAATCGCTTTGCTGATATGTCTACTTTACACTCATTGCCACTTATTACATTGATATCTGGAATATACTTTCTAATAGATAACTCGATTTAGCAAAATTTTTGGTTACCTAGTTCTTACATTCAGGCGACGATATGGTTTGTAACATTATCCACATTTTAAAATTTGTTATATGAGGCAAAAACAATTCCTGCTCAAAGTTATGACATTCCAAATTTGGAAAAGGTTTATGTCACAGGTTTCCACGTTGCTTTGCCATGATTACTATTAGACCAGCGCAGATAGCCCTAAACAAAATGAAAAAGGGACAAAATTAATAACAGAAAATGAATTATAATATGAGGAAGGGAAGAAAATGCCGTGAGGAATACTGGAACCAAAAATCCAACCACGTAAAACGTACGGGGGTTTCAGGTGGGCGCGTTTTAGGGGTCAAACGAGGTTTCTCGTAATTTCCTGCGAAAATTGACCTCCAATCGAAAAATGTTATATAATAATGTTGTAGGTATTAAAAATATCTATAACTTTTGTATATATAATTTTTCACATAACCTTGAAGATTCTGAGAAAAATCGCACTGTTTGCATGTGTCAGAGCGAGGTGTTCCAATCCCTCCCCTCACTGTAGCATCGATCGCATGACGGGTTCAAGTGAGTGCCCCTCTTAATTTTTGGTGCAAGCTGACCATCTTTCGTGTAATGCCAAAAACAGCAAACACAGAATCTGATTTATCGGTACTTCTTTTCCGTGGTTCCCGTAGGGTGATGAATTTGAGGAGTAAAAGAGACTTGTTCATTGTACATCAAACCGTAAAACGGACGAAATAAACTATGGACTGAGGAAAACGCATCCTTCTTTTTCACAAGCTGCTGAACAACCTCGAGGATTTGAAGGTGGAACTTTTTCAGGAACGACATCACCTTTTCTGCGATTGGCTTTGTTTAATTTTTCACTGTCTATAATTTTACGCTTCTTGTCACTTTCCTCCGCGAGCTGAATAGCACGTTTCTAAATCACTAGCCGGTATATTCATGATGGGAAATGGGTAAACATCAACACTTAACAAAAAGGATAAAATGAAACCTCACAACAATGTTACAGCGTGCCCAAGCATGATTCGCACCACCTCTAGCTCATTATAGGCTAGCGGTTTGATAACTAACTAGTTCAAGGTTGGACTCGATGAAGCAAGTTACACAGATCGTTTATTATATGCAACGGTTTTTAGTCAGTAATTCAATATGTATAAATAATATTAAAAAAAGCCTTAATCCGTTACTTGTCCGATAGACACTACACTATTATGTTGTTTTGGTAAAACGAAGAGGGGAGAAGCAACCAACTAAAAACTGAAGCTTTATATGCCGACTAACGTTCTACAATGCTTTGAGGATTACTTTACAGCTAGAAAGAAGTCGTTTTAGAATGGGGTCCAACACATTGCGGTTGAAAGAATTCTACAATGAATAGAGAATGGGATAAGACTTGGAAATTTCGTACTCAAATTTTATGGGTAATAAAAAAACACGCATAACAGTGGCAAAAAGAATTTATCAATTAGCAGGACGGGAACAAATACGGGTAGATACAAAAGGGTTTGTAAAAAGTAGCTTATGCTCTAACGAGTCTAAAGTATACTTTGGCAAGTTTATCTGAAGCCGTGAAAGGAATGCAGTCGAAAACATTCGATATTGCCACGCTTAACTATGAAAAAGCTAAAGTGCTAAATCACTTTAGAAAAGGAACTTTTTATTATTAACAATATTATTAAACGTTAACTCTTTAATGTGCTTGTTTCCTTGGATTTTTTCTATTAACATTATTTTTTCAATTTATGAATATTAAAAGATGGACACTTTTCCAAATTTGTTATGGGCTTCTTCAGGCTCTGGCAGCGTTGTACAAAAAACATAATTACCACACCCTCCGAATTACATAATTGGTGATTTTTATCGAATGGCCTGACCAGCTGACTTCTTATTGGCAAGCGCTTGCGTATGCTCTTCCCTCTCACTTCCTCAATTGACTGATATTGATTTATCCAGGGGCGTTGGTATTGTCAGTGACCTTTGTTTTTTCAGTTTTACTTGGTAAAATAGGTACCGTAAGCCATTAGTACGTTTATGACAGATACCGCCATGTTTCCTCGCCTTTTATCGATGCCCCGTAGCTTCAGATAAACTTGCCAAAATATATATAAAACCCAAACATGTCGCGTTAAAATATATCTTAACAGTGATCTATTCGTTTTGTTGTTAGTTAAAAAAACAGAAAGATTTTGAATCAGCAAATTAAGCTGTGCGATGAGCATTTTATAAGAAAACATAGGAAGAGTGCCTTGATCAGGTACTTACAAACTTGAAAGATGGAAAAAATTCACCATGAATCGAAAATATATTTAAATGTTGTCTACTTGGAGAAAGATAAAGAGGAGAATTTTTTTCGAGAATTTGTTACTGATTTAAACTATTCAGTGACATAGTTGAAAAATAATCGACTGGCTGACTTTTAAAAGTTTCGTCTCGAATCTCACTCGATATTCGGAAGTATTGCACATTAATTGATTATTGATAGACCTTGAAATTTTAAGAAAAAAATACAAGGGAATAAAATTTTTATTCATTTAATTAAAAATTAGAACTGACTTAGATAGGAAGCAAGAAAATTTTGCGAATTTTTGCGGGACTGGCGCGAAACTTGATACGAGACTCGAGACAAGACGAGACTCGAGACAAGACATTCCACTTTTTTGTGAGAATTGGCGAGATTTTCCAAAGTCTCGTCTCGTGGTCATCACTATGACATTGTAACGGCATGTTTAAAAATTTGGGAGAAGTTCCATCGAGTTAAATCTGACGTGAATGAAAATAGAGTTTCAAAATAAAAAATTCTACATCGTGCCTGTATGTTATCGCTCTAAAAAAGTCAATCGTTCGAAATAATCAAAATCTTGTTTTCTTCGTTTTATAAAATCTCTTTAACGCTATTTTCCCAATATATTTCCATCCGTAAGATAAGTTTGTCTCGTTACATATTCATGGGTAAGAAAGCGCATGGATTTATCTAAGAGAGTAGGGCGTTTTAAAAAGACTGCTTGGTTTGGTGCATAAAGCACACAAAACTTGATACTATACATATAATCTCCTATCTTGTGAAAATCTTGTGAAATTTTAGTACAGAAGTAAAATATAAGCGATAGAGCTATCCAAATCCCATTCAGAGGATTACTTCTCATTTCGTTGAAGGAGTAATCTGCGGGTTGATGCATTTATATGTACTTACAGGATCTAACATTAGATTACACAAAAGATAGATTACTATTGCTTTTACAAAATTCTGCAATTTAATAAATATCGAAGAATAAATAATATTTTTTTTAATTGGTGAACCATTTTACCTATTTAAAGCACTCCTCAGCGTGTTTAAATCGAATTTTAAAAAACGCGCGTGTTTTAAAGTTACCGAGGCAACATTAACAACTCGAGAAACGAAGTCTAAATCATGTCTAAATGACAATTTTTTTATTATTGATCTGACAGGAGTAGTTTGTAACGTCAAAACTTTTATTCGAACAATATTTAACAATGTCAAATTTATAAATTGAAATGGAAAGTGCCGTTGGTATTGTTTGAAATATAACTATTCCGATTTCTCAAATCTCATGAAATGGTATTTGAATTAATACTATTGACATTCACAGAACTCAATAAGGTTGAACTTCCATCAAAATACAAATTAGTTTATGTTTTTCTCATTTCCATGACAACGCAAAGTATACATCATATACATCACGAATTCAACCATTTGACATTTAGTTCTTATTTCCATCTATGATGTCCATTTCTTGTTGTTGTAGTAGTTATAGACCAGTATTTATAATTTCAAAGTGCACCAATAAAAAAAATAGCGTGAAGTATTCGTGGATAACTGGTCTTTAAAACACTTGCTCTATTTCTTCATAACATCATGCTGTATTTATATTGTTATCAAAGTTATAACGGAGACAAGGAAATTAGAAAAGCTAAAAGAAATAGCTTCAGAAAATTCTGTGAAGATATAAACACAACACCTGCTGCGGCAAGACTTTACAAAGTTATGGCGAAAAGTAGGGTCAACACAGATATGGCTTTGAGGAAGCCAGATGGTGAATATACCGAAAATGAGGAGGAAAGAGTTCGACTCTTACTAGAAACTCATTTTCCAGGGAGTACCCCAAATAGGGGAGATAATCCTCTCGAAGGTCACAATAGGCCTTCAAGAGAAAGTATTACAATGGCCAAACACATTTGTAGTAACGATAGGTTGAAATGGGCCATGAACACCTTTTCACCTTTCAAGGCACCAGGAGCAGATGGAATTTTCCCAGCATTGCTCCAGAAAGGACAAGACGAAATTCTACCGCATCTGGTTAGAATTAGTCGAAGCAGCTTAGAACTGGGTTATATACCTGAAGCATGGAGAAGGGCAATAGTAACCTTCATTCCAAAAACTGGAAAAAGGGACACAACAAACCCCAAATCCTTTAGACCAATTAGTCTAACATCGTTTGTACTCAAAACGATGGAAAAGGCTATTGATAACCATATTAGAACGGAAATCCTAGAGAGACTACCTCTCCACCCATGTCAGCATGCCTACCGGGCAGGCAGATCTACGGAGACTGCACTGGTACAACTGACGGAGGATATCCGAGGTGCTCTAGACAACCAAGAAACTGTAGTATGTGCATTTTTGGACATAGAAGGAGCTTTTGACAATACTCCACATGAGGCAGTCAGAAGAGCATTGAACAGAAGAGGTGTAGACAGCACAACATCCAAATGGATGTCGGAACTGCTCACCACAAGAATAGCAGAGACAAGGACGAGCAAAGACATTGTCTCCATCTGCACTACCAGAGGATGCCCACAGGGAGGAGTAGCATCCCCATTAATGTGGAGTCTGACGGTTGACGAACTCCTGTGTGGTTTGACGGATCTCGGTATATCCTGCCAGGGATATGCCGACGATATTGTCATAACAGCCAGGGGAAAATTCGAAAACACCCTTTGCGATATTGTACAAAAGGGTCTGAACTATACAAATAGCTGGTGTAGGCAAGTGGTGGTAGGCAAGGCAAAACCATCCTGATAGCCTTCACTAAGAAAAGAAAACTCAACTTCAAAACCATAAAACTTGATGGGAACGAGATTGAATGGAGACAAGAAGTCAAGTATCTAGGTTTAACTTTAGACAGTAAACTCCTGTGGAACAAACACGAAAAGGAGATTACATACAAGGCGAAAATGGCTATAATGGTGTGCAGAAATCTGGCAGGAGCAAACTGGGGCTGTAACCCAAAAATCCTAAGCTGGATGTACACTGCCATAGTGAGACCAATCATCACTTATGGAGCCATTGCCTGGTGTAGTAGAACTAGCCTATTGACGACGAGAGAAAACCTCTCCAAAATTCAAAGACTAGCCTGTATATGCATTACAGGAGCAATGAGAACATGCCCAACGGCAGCCATGGAAGTGATTCTCAACCTCACCCCTTTACATATGGTGGTGGAAAGTGTTGCAGAAAGAACAAGATACAGACTAAGTAGAGAGGGAATCATTAAAAAAAACACCTCCTCACTTCTTAGAAATCAGACAACCTGGGACATGCCACAAGACGGTATGATGAAAAAATATAACTTTTCAAAGAAATTCGTTACGGAAATGAGCAACAAGAAGGAATGGGATCCAAATACCATTACCAGACTTGGAAAGAATGCCATTCAATGGTACACAGACGGCTCAAAAGCAATAGAAGGAACTGGGATAGGAGTGTTCGGGCCAGGAACCAAACACTCTGAAAGCTTGGGAAAAACCCCAAGTATCTTTCAAGCGGAAATCCACGCCATAAGAAAGTGCGCCCAGTTCAATATTGATAAAGGATACAGAAGACAAAGGATTATCATAATGTCGGATAGTCAAGCAGCCATTAAGGCACTGAGCTCTTGTGTAATCAGTTCCAAAATGGTGTGGGAATGCCTAGACAAACTCAATGAACTAGGCGAGAACAACATAGTCACCTTACTATGGATTCCAGGACACACTGGAATAGAAGGAAATGAAATAGCAGATGAACTAGCAAAGAGGGGGACTGAAATACCTTTCTGGGGGCCCGAACCCTTTTGCGGAATCAGCTCCAATGTAATATTGGAAGAAATAAGTAAAGCCGAGAAAAAGAGAAGATCTGACCATTGGAAAGATCTAGTAGGGCTTATACAATCAAAGACTCTTCTGGGTGACTACAACCTGTTGAGATCAAAAGAATGCATAAGTCAAAGTAAAACTGCGCTAAGAGTTTTGACAGGGATCCTAACGGGACATTGTCGCCTGAATGGGCACCTGAAAAAGCTCAAAATAGTGGAGGAAGAAGAATGCAGATTTTGTGGAATGGAAGAAGAAACCTCCATCCACATACTTTCCAACTGCACAGCACTCCAGAATCCTAGAGCACAGCACCTGGGAGATTACTGGATAGAAGAGGAACATTTGCCTAAGTTGAAGCCTGCAGACATCCTAAAACTCCTCCGGGAAATAGGACTAAAGGAACTACTAGTTTCTGAGACTCTCCTCAGAAACTGAGTAGAAGTAAGGGGGCACAATAGACCTTTTAGGTCTCAGTGAATGTCACCCCAAAAATCACTCACACTCACACACACTATAACGGAGACCTTGCATGCAGAAGTTGAAAAAGGGATACCGAAACACCTCCGCATATACTATGCAACTGGCAGAAACTGTATGGTAGACCCCAAATGACTCCAGAAGACTTCTGAAACCAACCAGCAAAGAACCTTTATGATACAGATACAGATATGATACAGGCAACGGATTGGCTGAATAGGCTGTAATCAGAACACTAGGAGTATTCACATTAAATCCAGGAGGCTGACGTGGTGCCGGCGAAGGGTCGGCTCCTTAAAAAAAATCCCTACCTCCAATTGATTTTTTAGTTAGTTTTTGGATCCTTTTCATTTTGAAGTAAAGTATTGTTTGATTAATGAATTTGTAATGATACTTTTATTTATCTATATTCCTTTGTTCTGGAAAAAAAAACAAGGTGAATTTCACTTGAAATTTATTACGCTAGCGTCAAAATAAATATGTAAAATTTATTTTATGAAAGTTTGAAATGTCCTTCCCGAATTAAAGTTAATATCGGCAATAATTTTCAGGAGCTGCAATTTACTGGAAGTAAGACAGTAACGAAACCCATAAAAGTTGCATATATATTTCTTGAAGTAGAGTGCGAATGAATCAACGGTGCAGCAATGTTAAGCTGATGTTACATTTTACATGCAAATAGTTTCTTCGAAATATTCCACAATAACTAAGCTATACATTATATCTTAACACGAACTAGTTTCTCACAATTTAGTTTAAATAAAATTTAAGCAAATGCGCATGATAAATCATCTGTTTTAATGAGCATGGAATTACAAACATTATTAATAATTGATCATCATTCTTTTTATTAATTTTATAAAAATATTAAAGGAAAAGTATTATTTGAGATATAAAGAACTTTAACTTTATGAAAATTCAGAGTTTCGAAAAAAGTGGTCTAGCTGCTAGGTTATTAAAACACCGAGAAATGATTGGTTATATTTAAAACTACACGATGAAACTACTTCAAAATCGATAATTAATAGATACTTATTGATTTCATGTATCAATTGAAATTAGTGTTGCTGTTATATCACGATTAGAACGTTCAGCAGAATTAAAAAACGATGGATATCTTTAAAATTCGCTCCCTGATCCAATTTATTGGTACGAACGCTACCTTAATCATTCCAAATTTCATCACAATATTGCCAGTACTAGTACGTCTGGAGATCTGCTTTGTGAACCTCGAGCTAGACTTCGTTTCACATAAGAAGAAGTCACGTGAAGTTTGTCAACTGTCTTGCGCAGAAATCAAAATCGGTCTTGTTTATCTATGTCGCTAAACCACACAATGTTACGCTACTGAATGTAAATTTCACAATATGGCGCTGGTTTTGACAACAAGTTCACGCACGCGATTGCAAACGGAGTCTACTTATATTCAAGCAATGTTTAAATAATAAATTTAATTCCAAATTACCAATAACTTTGCATGACAGCGTGTTGTCAAAAAACTACATGAGTCTATTTCATTTTTAGAGAAATGGTTTTTCTCCTTCTTGCATTGTCTTACGAAAAAAAGGATCGTAAATAATGTTTTTCCACCTATAATTTTTTTCTTTTCCAAAGTAAGAATTAAGGCTAATTTAACAAATAATAGGGAGTCACAAAGCATGGAAAATTCATCATCACTTATCATTTTAGTTTCGAATGTCAAATTTGACAACTCAACGTTAATACGTTTCCATAGTAACCCAAATAATTTTATCACGAATTTCAAAGCACTATTTATTTGTGAATAAAAGTATTCGCGATTTTTTCAATATATATCTGTCGAATTTTAAACGATTTGTAGTATGTTCACCCCGTAGGAACATTCCTGGACTCTGTGTTGTCTTCACAATGTACTATTGGAATTCATCGTACAGAAAAACTGCACTTTTATTTTCTCTTTTCTGGATCTTTTTGTAGTTGTTTTCTCTTGGTATTTTCCACATCTCTGGCTGCTTTGAACTCCATATTAGTAATCGGGTTGAAATTGAATTTTGAGTATTCAGTGAAACATTTTTCCATCAGTAATTTAGCGTTTACGTACGTTTAACACTAAATTCTTTATATGCATCGCCATTTTGCTCACGAATATTGAATGCTCATCCCGTTAATATTTTTGCCAAATCATTAATTTGAGATTTTTCATCCATTCACTTTTTACCTGAACAAAAATTTTACAAATTGCATATTTCGGGAAACCGTTTTTTGGGGGCGCAATCTTGGAGAACTTTTTCTCCCTTTGAAGTACCTGTCAAGACCTACAAACCCAGCCAAAAAAAATTATTGGACAAATATATTGATAGGTTTTCCCCTTCAGTTACTGGACTAAACAATATTCCAAACGAAACTGTTAGCAACCTGTGCTCAAGAGTGCCTGAAATAAGCCAGAATATTTATTGCATCTGATAGCTAGACTCCTTTAAGGATTTTGAAGTCTAAAATACTCGGAAAGTGCACACAAATCCTTGAGCAACTGGCTAGACACAACATAGTAACTTTGTTGTGAATTCAGAGCATAAATGAGATTGCAGATGGTCTCACTGCCTTAAATACTTGGAACAAGTTCTCTCCAAGTCTGATCAGATTACAGACCTAGTTCCGAAACAGATATTAGGCTTTCTCAGAAGCCTCGATCTATTGGAGAAAATATGGATGTAGATATACACAAAGGATGTTATAGGTCACAGTGTGATGAGGCCAATCGGATCATTCGAACCCTTGTTAATCTTGTATTCTAATCTAATCTAAACGCATATCAAATGGAAGGCATTCATCAGTAAGATAGAGTGCACCGTGGGAAAATTTCAAATCCAAGATGGAAAACATAACGACGGATCAATTGAGATGAGACTCTGTCAAGATATTTTAAGTAGCAAGTAGAAGGGAAACTTTAATAGAAACCATTTGTAAGCATAAAGCACAGGTACTCCTCTGAACACGCTAACAGAATAAAAATGTGATATCAAAAATATTTCCTTTATATTTACAAATAGAAATTTGTCACCGTTTCCAGACAGAAATTCGATTTTCTGTAAATCGGCAAACGTATTCCACATTTTGCGAGGCGTGCAGTCTGAGAATTGAAATTTGTGAAGTTGTGGAACTACCAAATAATTCTATACACAATTTTCATAGAAAATCAGATTGTGTCTCTTGAAAACATTGAAATGTTCGTACATCAAGAGAGTTGTTTCAAAAATATAATGACAATTACTCCAAAACCAATGTATGGAATAGCAAACTAATAAAGTCAGAACAAAGAATGTACCACAATATTTTTTCACATCTTAATTCATGGAGAAAGTACTTCTTCAAGCACTTGTTGCATGATAGTATATTAAGTACCAAGTGTCAAAAACGTTTCTTTAACGAGATCCTTATGGAACGAGTGACTATAGATGTTTTTTACTCAAGGTGCTTATACTATACTTTTTCTATGCTCGCAGGAAGAGAAAAAACATATTATATTATATTCACAAAATGACAGATAATGACTGAAGTGTCATTGAAACATCAGATGACAAAGAACTAAAAAATTATCACGGAATATTAAAAATGAATTACAGAAGATACACTTGATGTGACGTTTCAGAAACGAAACATAAACGAGATGTGACTTTTCGTCAAACCTGTGTTT
>CAJUYG010000237.1:68388-87157 GCA_910591675.1 Galerucella calmariensis | reverse complement strand
AGAAACGAAACATAAACGAGATGTGACTTTTCGTCAAACCTGTGTTTTAGATGCGGTTTAAGTGACTGAACATGAAGACTAGATAAGGAGAACTTACTCATACGGGAAAATTGACAAATCTGTCCTCAAAATCGTCTTTCTAAGTAGTTTGGTTTTTGACCGCAGCGTGCGCACTGTAGCTTAAGAACCCATTTCTGACAGAAACTACAATAACCTCACAACCTTACTTTTTATAGATGACAGTAGTCCAATAGTAAACATTACTAAAATGCAAAGTAAGAACTAGATAATATATAAAAATTATTTATTTAAAATAGGCAGGGTGTTCGTTGTTGAAAGCCATTGCAATAGTGGTTGGTAGTGCAAATTAGGTATAAAACGAAGATGCAAATTGGATTTAATTCAGGAAAACTAAAGTTTTTACAGTAATCAAAAATATTCAGATAAATAAAGTAGGAGATAATTATTATCTTGAATCAAAATTATAAGTATACCCCACTTGTGAGAAGTATAGAAAAAGCACAATTGCACACAAAATACTTTACTTTTGCTGATATTATTATTCTGTTCTATACAAGTATATCATAAGAGATCAGGAAGAAGGAAGGTGAACAATGATTTGAAGAAAAACTAGAGGTTGATAAGAACTGAGTTCTGAAACTAATCTGATGAAAGTACTAGTATGTAGTACTAGTACCTTTTATACAGAAAAATATGAATTAAGTTGATATTCAGATAAAAAAAGGAAATGAAAATATAAATGAGGTGAGAACATGAATTCAAACAAATATATTCAAGAAATAGAACAAAATTATGTTTGCAATTATTGGTGCACTTTACCAATAGGAATTAATGAAACCATAAGGCATTGAAACTAATCGATGACACTTATTTCTTACCAATCTACAGTCTGGGCAATTATTGAATACCATCAATAGATAAAACACAGAGAATTAAAAATAGTGTAGTGAATGTTTTGTGCAGCTGAGTTAATGAATAGCAACAGATATATATTTTGTGTACTCATGTATTTCACGATTGGTGACTTTCCACTGTGTTTGCTTTTAGGAAATAAACTTTTGTATTGTTAAAATAAAGTACCTACTTGAAACAATTATTTACTTGTATGATGGGAATTATTTAAATATATCTTATATTGAAAACCTGTGCAGGCATCAACTTCCACACGTTAAACCACTATTGCAAAATGGTAGTTGTACCATACATTGTAGAGTAAATTATAGGACAGCAAGGAGCCCTACAGAAGTCCTTGTTAAGGTATAAATGTTTGGCACTTTAACTTGTGATGCTCTATCGCTAAAGTAGTCTTAAATATTTATGACACATCACTTCATATAGTTTGTAGGACATACCACAGTTCCAAACACCTTAAAATGCTTCAGGAATGCCTAGAAAAATAGCAAGACTGTTTTCTTCATAGTCTAGAGGTTTGTATATTTGATGTCAGGTTCAATAGTGAATGTATAGTTGAGCATTTTCTCTAAAACCAATCTGGTATCAAGATAAATTATCTATGTGTTCACTTGTAATCCTATAAATCAAGGTAAATATAGCAGTGAATATCAAGTTTTCTCATTACCTTATTTTAACTTTAACAGGTAACTTATTACCTACTCATAGTAGGCTAGATAAGTATAACAGGCCATAAAATAGGTAGATTTCAAGTAAGAGACAAAAAACAGATTGTACACTTTATTTTTAGGTGAAAGAAGTTACATGGTGTGTACTTCTCATGAAAATCTGTGTAGGTATTTAACGTTTTCATAATTTCTTCTTCTAAAGGCTTGACCAGTTTGGAAACAATCATATTTTCGTTAATTTCATGAAAATAACCTGAAATATTAGGTAGGTATCAATTATGTAATTGTTTTATTATTCCTTAATAATAGGACCAAATTTGTGTTCAGAGCTTATGGCTAGTGACATTTATCAATACATACCTTCTATGTTTTCAAACTATTTCTTCTAGTTGCAAAATATGATGCTCCAATTCTAAATTATTCAAAGGCCATTCAATATAGTACATTTGAAGTGATACAGATTCTGAAAAACTTTATACATAATATGAACATAGGTATTTCTTAATTCAACTTCAATTTATTTTTCATAATTGGGTGAACTTTGTTCTAGAATATACTTACTTTCAAGTAGGGTGTCTTCTTTATTCTTCAAATTTCTCTTTTAAATACCTGTTATACTCATTGTAACTGTGCTGGACCTTTGAATTTGTTCTTAAATTTCATAACAAAGAAGACATGATAGTAGATATTCGTATAATACATTCAGCTGATTATTAAACCACAAAAACGATTTAAATTTTCGTTATTTTTTAAAAAGAGGACAAAAAAAGGACTTCTTATATCCAAAAAATGTTTCGGTTTTATTTCCTAACCTCACTTACCTCAGGAGCCTGCAACCAATAAAACTTGATGAACTAAAGATTGGCTGTGAAGGTTCTTATTCTTAGCTGGCGCCCTCTACCTTGTGCCAAAATTGAAATAGATGGAGTTCGATCTCCTTATATAGTCTCCATGTGACGGAAGTAGAAAAAATACTGTTCTTATTGTTACATTTCATCAGAGGAAGGACATTCACAGAATACTTGACAGGGGGTGAGAAAGACAAATAAACATGTAACGAGTGAAAATAGCATGAGAATAAACAAAAGTGATGAAAATAGAGGAGAACATGAGTAGAAAATTTAACAATTGAAATGAGTAAGTGTATAAATGTGGTACAAAGTACCCTTTGCCTTTATCATAATGTGAATTGAAGCTCAGAATATGTCTAGAGTACCTAGCCTAGCATTAATGTAATCTAGGACGACGATTATTACTATCGAACTAATACGAATAAGGTTAGCTTATACTGACCAGAATAAATTACAGATTATATACAATTTATGTGAGTTATAGTACAGAGCGCGGCTAAATTATGGGAAAATGTATTGTCTTGCAAACAATTTATTTCAGATAAAAATCCAGAAGCTGGTCCATTTTTAATTTTTACAAAGCACCCCACGCTTTCACCACAATGACATTAATTTTATCGTTAATTATTTTGTTCATAAATTAATTAACTAATACTATTTAGTTCGATAACCTATAAAGCTTGTTTTTTATTTTACTATATTCTTCATAAATAAGAAACTATTGGTAGATGATATATTCAGCCTATTGTTTTTGCACACTTCGCATAAATTGACCCTTAATATCGTAGGACCAGACTTTTGTTAAAACATGTTTTTTTCCAAATTTATTCTGGCAAAGGCCACAAAAAGAGTTTTTTTTATAGGATCGGTCGAAACATGTTTTATAGAGGCTCTTGGTCACAGATGTGAATAAAAATATAGATAACCAAGTCCATGCCCATTAAATAAACTATAACGTAGGAAAAAGTAGTTCGAAAGTGGCATAGAAAAGTTTCTTGGTTGGGAAAAAAATTATGTTTCATATAATAAATTGACCCATTCACTTTTCTGGCTATTTCCCATTATCCCTTATTGAATTCTAGATTTTAAAATTAAATTAACGGCTTCGTGATGAGCTTACACTGTCTATATTGAAAGCTACTCCCAATATTTTCCAGAAAATTGGTATAACGTGTGTCCATCCATTATTTTCTTACCGGCCTCATTTGAAATGCGATGCAAAAATCACTTGGGACCTAAATACGATACTTACCAATTGAGCTATAGTTTGGCAAGTTTATCTGAAGCTACGGGGCATCGGTAAAAGGCGAGGAAACATGGCGGTATCTGTCATAAACGTACAAATGGCGTACGGTACCTATTTTACCAAGTAAAACTAAAAAAACAAAGGTCACTGACAATACCAACGCCACCGGATAAATCAATATCAGTCAATTGACGAAGTGAGAGGGAAGATCACTCGCATACGCTTGCCAATAAGATGTCAGATGGTCGATACAAATCACCAATTATGTAATTCGGGGGGTGTGGTAATTATTGTTTTCGTACAACGCTGCCAGAGCTTGAAGAAGCCCATAACAAATTTGGAAAAGTGTTCATCTTTTAATATTCGTAAATTGAAAAAATAACGTTGATAGAAAAAATTCAAGGAAATAAGCACATTGAAGAATTAACGTTTAATCATATTGTTAATAATAAAAAGTCCCTTTTCTAATTATTGTCACTACATACTTAGCACTTTAGCTTTTTCATAGTTAAACGTGGCAATATCGAAAGTTTTCGACTACATTCCTTTCACGGCTCCAGATAAACTTGCCAAAGTATACTAGGCTTCTACAGAGTGTTACAAAAAAAGGATGCCACAAAAATATATTTCCTGATGTTTCTACTGTGCTGAATTTTTTACGGAATTTTCGGGCAAACAATTTTTTTGTAAATTTGACTCGTTTTTGATATGACTATACGAAAAATAAACGTCCAAGAAAAATGTCAACAAAATCGGATCAACCGCGCTTGGAAGAAGTTCAGTATGAATCGATTACAGCGTCACCTACCGGGACTAATTGTCAATCTAAGCCATCCAGTTACTTACTCGAAAAATGTCATCAAAATATGCCCATCCGTTCAGGAGTTTTTGGTGTGAATTTGATTTCAGCGCCACCTACCGGGACCAATTGTGAAATAAATTATGAAATACACAACAAACAATATAGTCAATTTTTGAAGGTTGATAATAATAGTCAAAAATGGGTAAACCTCGTAATCTAACGGAATAAGCTGATTTTCGTCATAACACCTTTATTTTGTTATCACAAATTGTGTCTCAAAAGTCACTTATGCTAACGTGTAAGCATTTCAAATATTCATGAGTAAAAATAAGCTTTTAGGATATGACTTGTTTTCTCTGCCTCCAATCGTAATTGCATTTATCATAAAAATAATTGCGAATGATGAAATTCTCTAAATAGTTCGAAACCTTTTTTTTATATGTCCAACCGTTTTTGGAAAAAGGTGCACAGCGATACGTACGTATGGATATGGATAATCACCGCCAACAAAGGTCCTTTACACTTACCTTTTTCGTACAAATAATTAAAGGGTGAAGGTGAAGGTGAAAGCGACAAAATTGAATAAATTTTTACTTCTACCACCAACAAGTGCATAAGCTCGAACATTTCAGTTCAAACTTGGCCAGCCAATGATGTAGAACCCCAAGAATGGGATTGGGTGGTGCCAAATTAAGCTCTACAACCGGTAACAATACTTTTACCACCTGCACCATTTGAGCTGACAATATTCTGGTCGTGGTTCGTGATGTGGTTATAAATCAATATTCTTCAGCTTTCTGGTCAACGCAACGTACATGTATAACGCAATGCACCATCATATATTAATGAATTCAATGCAAAATAATATGGCAATTGATGTCAATGATAACGGGGAAAGTGATAATAACGAAGACGACGATGAAGGAGATGATGGTTAATAATAATAAAATTGATGTAAATAAAAATTACATTAGAAGAAAACACTTACTTTATTTTTTCCTCTTCTAAATTCAATTATCCAAAGACGCTCACACGTTGACATATGTGACTTTTGAAATAACATTTGTAATACCAAAATAAAAGTTTGTACAAAAGTTCTGCTTATTCCATTAGGTTCCGAGGTGAAATCCGAATATGACTGGACTACAAATAAAATCGCTTTTAACACGAAATAAATAACAAATTTATAGGTTTTATGTATAAGAATAAAAATTTTAAAATAGGGCGCTAGTATAATAAAAACTAAAGTCAACGAAAATAGTTGAAGATCACAACCCATCCTGAAAACTATTCACCAAAACAATAATTATTTTAATTTTAAAGTGAAGTGGAAAAATTGCTACTGCTGCATCAAAAATGTAATTGCTCTCTTTTTTACTGTCATTCACTTTATTTTATATGGAAAATATTGGAGCTTATCAATTTTTCATTAATTAAACTCACTGCATACACATTATATCAATTTGCATTGCGGAGGATCCGGAACAAATAAAAAGATGTCCTCGAAGCTCATGTCATTTTCAAATTTGGGTAATTACTCCGACGAGATGAAGAGCTTTGGGTTTTTTCGATAGGCGGCCACGTTTTTGTCGCCTTTCGAGTGACTATCACTTTAGATTCATAATTATTTTAAAGTCGCTTGTTGAAAGGATCATTGAAAACTTTCAGAAGTGTTCTCTATTTTGATGAGGGTCTTTAAATGATGAAACGTTACGTATTGCCGATTTGAATTTGCTTTGTAGGGAGTTTCGTTCCACTGAATATTGCTTCCACATCAATTAAGGAAATAACTGAGATATTGGAATGACGTTTCCTAAAATGAAAGAGTGGCCACTGTCAAATTGGTCAAAATTTGATATGATGTTCTCGACGTTTCGATCAAAAGTTATCTTTTGCATATAGCGATTATATTACATGGGCTGAAAAGTCCCGTGCCTGACACAAAGATGGCGCTAGTTTTATTGCAATCGCCTGTTTTTCAGTTAAAAAGAGAGCTGTCAAAATTTCATGATATTCTATTTATTAGTTCGTGAGTTTTTTTTGGGAGGGGGGAAATGCTTTACGCACACCTCCGTTCTTTGAGGCCATGCTGGACTCATGTGCTAATGTTAACCACTAAAAACCCACCTTCAAGCCCGTTCGCACATCTCAACCTGGAATTGTCTTTACGGATACTACGATGACCCTCTCCCCCTCTCGTCCGCTACCTTCCTTTTCAAGACATCTGTTATGAAACCTCCTTTTTCCCAATTGTCCCTACATTCCACCATCCAGTGCACCAGGTCCGCCGAGAAAGCACCCCCTATATTCCATCTACTACAGCGGAGGATAGTGTGCTCCGGGTTGTCCACGTCCTCTCCACAGTAATTGCAGGTTTGTTCGTGAGTTACTCTGCTAAGAGTGAAGCTACTTTTATTATTTTCGAAACAATGATTCAAAAACAATTTCTTGTTTTAATTTGACACTCCTTCTTTATGGGAAATATGTTGTTCAAGCGAAGCAATTGTTTGAAAAGTGTTGTTAACCTTCTGATTTGAAGTTATTATATGTGTTGTGGTTTGACTTTGTACTACTTTGAAAATCCTCATTGGATTTTAAACACATTTGAGAAATAGATGAACCACTAGATTTTATAAAAATGTTATTATCTTCTTGCCTTGTATAGGAACGATTTTTATAGACTCGATACAAACTTTCCAACATAGATTGGTTCACTGTCTGTTACAATCGATGTATTTATCTACAATTTTCTCAGCAACGATCTATATCTATATATCAGAAAGTAATCATCTGTCAGCACCAGTGGAAATAATGCCTTTAATAGATTAAATCTTTTTCGTTTTATTGCTCATGCCGTTAAAATGTACAATGACTTCGACAGAAATAAATGAAAACATCCTCCAAATTACGAGAAAGTAAATAAAGTTGTTGCTCGATTTCACCAAAGGTCCCCGCACTTTTTAAATACAAATCCGGTTCCGGTCAAAATGGTGAGTCTTGGCCTACACCTGCCGATATAAAGGAGATGTCTCCTAGTAACCTGTCCAGGATGGACGATGACCTAGAAAGACAACTCCTCGGGAGGATGTACAATGGGTCACATGTGGTCTGAGTGCTGTGAGCCTACACTCACCTCCCCTACTCTACAGATACAGAACTTCAAACTTTGACAATTGCGCAATCAAATCTACTCATATTTCACCTAAATAGCCGCTCATATTACATATCATGTGACTCCAATCATGCCATTTTATAGGTGCAGTCATGTGAGAATCACAGATAATTCTACATGTGAAATGTTTTGAATTGTGTTTTTTGAAATACCCCACAGTGCTCCAACTTCACGTGGTATGTCGATCTTTCTGAATCCGCTAACGTACATCATCGACCTTTTTCTGTTTTTGGATCGTCCACGTTTAAATTCTCCATACCAACTAAAAACTGTCTTCTGATGTGGTGCTTCATTGTCGAAAACGAACTCGGCAAGGCATTCTTGTTGAGGCAACTGTTGCGCGAAATATTGTCACATTAATTCTATTTTCTCATCAACTTATCAACATGGTTTTATATCTCGAAACAGATTTTCTAGCTGCATCATTGAATTCAATTTTATGTTAGTACCAACATCTTAATTATGTCGCTTAAGTTGTCTATTGATCGCAGCTCACAAAGCAAGTACGAACCTCATATTATGGCAACTCGAACTAAGCGAAGTCGAACACACATCAAAGGACGGTCTCTTCTTGATCCTGTAGCAAATAATCAGCCGCAGGCAGCCGACGTTTAAGTCTTGTTCGTATATAAGTATCTCCTCTGAAAATAGCAGAAATGAAGTTATATTCCGCACTGCAATAGGGCGTCGGACAATGGCTGTTTGTCACGCACTAGAGCATCGCTTCACTACTAGAGCACCATCATAAACATTTATTTATTACATTAGGGAAACGTGCCACGATGCGGTAAGCGATATTTGTCTGCAGTGTCATAGAAAAACGGGATTCCCTGTTACATCCTTATAGCTTTTAAGACAAGTATTATTTTTTTATCATTGAACTTCTTCTTTTAACAAAAAGCCGATGTAGATGCATTTATTAAAAAAAAACTTTGGAAATTGGAAAAATGTATATCAGAACCATACTGAATGAAAATACTTAGTTGCACATGTTTGTTTTTGTCCGGTAATTGTTTTGTTTTCGAACTTTTTAATTCAATCGGGTACGTAACCTCACCCTATCCTAAACGAAGAAAATTGTATATTATACACCAAGGTGGTGAAGACTATTATTGATCGGGCACCAAAATTTTTTCGCGATTGGGTTCACCCGTGCGAAGCTTATAAATGTCTTCACCACCGTGGTGTATATACAATTTTTTCCATTACTAGCCAAATGTGAGACAAATACACTATACACTATTATAATGCTAAAATATTACTCACCAAAGGATCTTTAATGGGAAAACGGTGCATATGAACTTTTTTTATTGTTTTTATTAAAATTTAAACACACAACAATAAAATACCATTATTCCTACAGTCTGCAATCACCGATATTTAGTGCAACGAATTGACAAAGCCAATTATACGACCACATCAAAAAATTTCATAAAACGTAAGTTATGTTTTACTTTGAGCACATGCGCGAATAAAAAAATTACAGCGGTATTGCGTTCACAACACAACACATTGAGTGTAAGAGTTTTACTTATACACCACAGCGATTACAAACGCACCACGAGATACGTTTACCCCGTCGTCTGACTGACAAGTACACTGTCTGTCATCGCCCAATAAATTATGAACGTACTCCTCATGTCATCAGTCATTTTTATTCGAGGGCGAATTTTAAAGTTTTTCAATTTTAAACTTTTTGTTGAACTCCCTGGATTCTCACAATATTTGAATTAGTCTATTATAAAAAAAATATTATAGGAAAAACTATTAATAGAGAAATTCAACTCCTCAGTTGGCTAGAAGAAGCATTATTGAAAATAATAAACATATAATTATCAAATTTTAGGGTTATGAACAGTATTGTTTTCTTCGTTTTCAGGAGGAACTGCCAAAAAAACGAAGAATACAATACCGTTTATAGCCACAAAATTTGATAATTATATGTTAATTCTTTTCAAAGAAAATAACCTGGTGCCAGATTTTCTCGCTACCCTGTATATACATACGTTTTCTAGAAAATTTCTGTAGAGATAAAGGTAGTCCGACTTCCGAATAATTATCAAACTTCTTTCAACTCTTCTGTGTTGGTACGTATTTTTTTTAGTGACTCTCTTTCACAATAATCCAGTTGCATTAATATTATTGATTGATAATTTGTAGTGTAACATTCACATTTCTTAATAATAATCAACAAATATACATATTCACGTAAAGCAAACAAAGGAAACACTGTTATTACATATTGGTTGTTGGTCATCCAGTAGACGACCGGCAATTTTGCTGAATCCGGAAAGTTGTTAACTCGAGCATACTGCCATCATAGGGGAATATCTAAACTCTAAATTGCATTTGGAGTATCTAACGATAATTGGTAGTAATATAACTTCTGTAATTTTAACAATATGGCATTATCTCTACCGAAATGACGTGAAGAGAACTGGAATTACTTTATGCATTAATGGTTGTAATTTTCCAAAACTTATTTCCATTTTCATAGTTTCAGTGATTGATAAGCCTTTTTTGTTTGTGTTACCACTCAATTTTTGATAATAAACTGTCAGTTTGACGTTGTTGATAAAATAACAATACTTATGACGCTATAGAAACTGATCAAAGCTGTCCATAGTTTCATACGTATCGAATTAAATTGATAAAAATCCAAGAAAAAATTTTGCGGGGAGGAGAAAAAAATCTTATGTACTTCACGGGACCTTTATGCACTATCCTGGAACTTTATTGTTAATTTCATCACTTATAGTATAAATAACTATTCACGACACCGTGAACCGCATGAATAAATAACTATAACTTAGTTGATGTAAATGCAAAATACTGTATTGGGTAATTTTAGTTCATCTTTCGAATATTCGCATACTGCCAGCAAAATTTTCTTGTGTGTCGTAATATTCCTGAAGTTACGGTTGCCAGGTCGCCAAACCTAATAGCCGGACAGACAAGTCAGTTTTACCGGACATTTGGGTAAAAAGGCCGGACACCCTATATTATTGAGGAGGATTATATGTCAGTATTAATAGGTATGACAAAAAAAAAATTCGTAAAATCAAGCTTTTTTGATTATTACCATAAATCTTGTTGAATTCTGATAAAATCTAATTAAAATCAAATGCCAAGTCAGTCTAAGTACTTTATTATTAATATTCCCCTGCTTAAATAACTTAATGGCCATTACAAAGTATTGGATATCTTTTAAGGGGAAGGGTGAATCCAATGTTTATATTCCCTTCCCCTTCCTGAATAACTTGATGTTCATTACAAAGCATTGGATATCTTTTAAGGAGAAGGGTGAATGTATAATGATTATATTTCCTTCCCCTTTTTCAAATACACAATGTAAGGATATCACCAAATACAAAATGTCTGTAATTTCATTTGTTTTCTTGAGTTTGGGTTGAATAAATTCAATAAAAAATATAGTTTTAATAAATATTTGATTTCGCATCTCAATAATAATGTACAAGAATACCATAATTCTCAAGTAATCGATTGCAGCTACAGAGTTTTATGTTCTGTAGGTTGCATAACTCTCATATATATAAATTTTTGGTTTTATATGGTAAGTATATATAGAGTATAAAATAAAGTGAAGAGGCACAAACGTAATATTTATTTAAAAATGAAATGTTATAAACAATTTTACTTTTTATTGTGACCTACAAATTTATAATCCCATTTACACTGAAAGATGAAAAAGAAATTTCAGAGAATGCATATTTAGATTTATGGTTTTGGTTACGAATTACGTTCCATGAAAAGGTATCTGTCAATTCTGTCATTGAAATAATTCACATACAAATTGTTTGTCTTTCAAATATGTCAATCAAAATTAAATTCCGAATAAATATTTAATAATTTTTTTTTTAATTTCTTCTTAAATTCTAAGGAAAGGTAATAGCACAAATAAGTCTTATTTACATGCTATTACTTCTCAAAGGGAAACAAAATGAAAAAAAAAACAATCTAAACAAAACCAAACTTCTTCTCTTTAAGTTAAACAATAAAAATAATTACTCACTTTTTTGGTTGGCAGAAACCTGCTTCAAAAGATCAGTTTCTTTCACAATGCAGTTATAAAAATCCTTACAAGTCAAACGGCGCTCGCTCGAAATCTAAAAAGCCTAACAAAAGGCGGACACCGTTTATTTTGGCCGGATACGCAAACAAAAAGCCTAACTATGTCCGGATTTATCCGGACGCCTGGCAACCCTACCTAAAGTTGATTTAATTTATGAGTTTTTCTCTACCAATTTTAAGCGCCATTAATCTTAACAGTTAAATCTTTGTATTTGTTTATTAATTCCCAAACTACCTTTCTAAGAACGTAACGAATTAACAGTTCACTGAATTGAAGAAAACATCTGTATATAGTACGGTGTAATTAGACCTAAACCTCAACATCCAAAGTAAAAGTTTTCCTGCAACACCAAATTGCTCTACATAGTCCCCTTATTCTATGGTAAAAAGTTACACCATTTTGAGCGTCGGGTTTGGGGGTGAGGGGGGGGGGGGAATTTGAAAAATCACTAGTTTTTTTAGTTTTTCGTAAATATTTCAAAAACTAAGCGGTTTATCCTAAACATTGTTATATACAAAAATGTTCTACGTTAAATTTTAAATAAGAATGGTCCTTTTCATAATCACTCTAAATTGTACGGTTCAAGAGTTACAGACGGTGTAAATGTTAACTTTTTCGTAATTTTGATAATTTTTTTAAAAAATAAGCTTCGTAAAAGAATGTTGCTATTTCAGTGGCCGGTGGTATGTTAGTGATAAGCCCTTGAAGGAACGACAACCTCACCACCTTATCAAGGGGCACTCTTTTTTAAGGCAAAAGAGGCTTCCACAGGCCTAGGCCATATAAACCTGTGGTACGGAGAAACCCATCCTGAACTTTCTACGAACATTGCAACATAAATTCACTTCTTAAGCATAAATATCTTTCAAATTTGGAATGTTCAATGTCCTTATTAACTTCACTCATCCTCCAGCATATTATCCTCCTCCTCTAGCTCGTCGTCTAAGATGTTATTATTGTCCATGTTATCACATGCTTGGCCTGAGCAATTGCTGCATATGCTAGTGCAGTTTAGACCACTCCTTCTGCATTCACAATTACGAACGCATTTATCTTTGCAAGTACACATTATAAGGGACAGTAATTCCTGGGGGGCTGCAGGATGTGCTGTTGTAATTGGTGTCAGGTGGTCGCCAATCTTCTTCCAACCCCACTCGAGTGGATCCTTATCTTCATTCGGCCACTGTTGTACCTGGTGGTAGGTCCTAAATGAATGCTGTCTGGACGCTCCTGAAGTGGGGGGTAGTGCATCCAACTTCAGTAATGCATGTATAGGCTGCTTTGCAATCGTTTTCAAGTAGGACTGGTAGCGGAGACAATCTAGATCTTCAGTGTTCTTGGCTCCAAACATTGCAAGTAGGAAGTAATTTCCTGCATCAGCCACTGCACTGGAGTCGGCTTTGGGGTTGTTGAAGACCAGAAGTTTTTCACGAAAAACGGTGTTGGCTTGAACTTTCCTATAAGGTGCAATTTCTCCCTTCTTATAGACAGCAGACACAGTGTCACATCCTGTGAAGGCGTATGTAACCAGAAGTACATCTTTCACATCCCCAATGCCTTGCTGAATAACACACGTTTGAACATCTTTCTTTGCTTCATCAATAGCTGTTAAGACTACTAATAGGTCAGCATCACCCGATGCTTGAAGAACTGTGCAACCACATTGTTGCAAGTGCGATGAAAGGAGGGTTATTAGACCCATCTTGTTTTAGCACTAGCTAAAAATTCATTTTGATTTATGTTGACATGGATTGAGTCTTCTAC
The DNA here is from genome assembly GCA_910591675.1 of Galerucella calmariensis. Taxonomy (NCBI): domain Eukaryota; kingdom Metazoa; phylum Arthropoda; class Insecta; order Coleoptera; family Chrysomelidae; genus Galerucella; species Galerucella calmariensis. The sequence continues at coordinate 73,628 of CAJUYG010000237.1, read as the reverse complement.
TTTGACCACAATGTTGGAACGTGATCTTCGTAGGTGTTCTTGATCCTTTGTGTTACTTCGTTCGTAACCATCAAAAACAACAGTCGCTTTTCCATAATGAGTACATACGTAATCACTATATTGCTCGCAAATCTGTTTAAATGTAGCAGGCTGTTGCCAGACAACACGATGTAGGAGGTGTCCTCCGTCAATTATATAGGACACTTTCACTGGGTCATCGATGTTTGATGATTCTTTTGAATCTGAAACCAAAACCTCAAAACCCAAAACCAAATTTTACAGGGAATATGCATAGGACATTTTTAGTTTAAAATTTCATGTAGAATATTTTTGTATATAACACTCTTGGTGCCAAACAGCTTAGTTTTCAACCAATTTCCAAACAACTAAAAAAATTACTGAATTTCCTACTTTTTCTCCCCCTGCCCCCCAAACCCGACGCTCAAAATGGTGTAACTTTTTACCAAACAATAAGAGGGTTATATAGAACAATTTGGAGTTGGAATAAAACTTTTACTTTGGATGTCAAGGTTAGGCCTTTTTTTAGGTTAATAACACCGTACTATATAGTAAATGTAGTAGTTTAAAAAAATATATCTGAAAACCTCGCTTTTTTCTCATTTTTTCACAATAACTATTATTACAATATTCAATGTTTAAGTCAATAAAGCATCAAACTAATACAACCTCGAAATTCTGTTTAAACAGCAGTAAGTAAATCCAGTCAACTATGAAGAAATCTAAGAGTGGTCGATGCTATTGAGCAAACGTGATGAGATAAGCGCCAAGCTATTCAATTTGGGCGACTATTGAAAGTGTTAGATTTGCATATATCTAAAGAGTGGCAGAATACTCCAGAATTTGACCGCCACGTTCACTCAAATCAATAACTGCGACAGGAATTGATTTAATATGGCGTTATTTATTCCTTTGCTGACATCGCGTTTGCATATTAATAAATTGACTGGTAGTATTTCGACTGAAAATGAAGATTTTTAAAAAGTTTACTTGTTAAATTATATTTAATAGTATATTCTTCAACGAGTGCAGAATCATGGCTATTATTCACGCGGATGAAGTTTCCAAAACGAGGGAGCGCAGCGAGTGAGTTTTGGAATCATGAAGTGAATAATAGCCATTCTAGACAAGTAAAAGACTATGCTTTCTCCACGGCTAAAAAGAAAAAACTTCCAGTGAGGATCGAACCCCGATCGTCTGCGCCATAGTCAACCACCACTAGGCTATAGAGCATTCTTAAAAAAATGTAGAGTGAATATAAATATACGTAACTCATATGTTTAATCGGAACCCTTACATTTATAAATGAAATTAATTCCGGGAGGCGTACATATTCACTATCGCTACTGTTATCCATTTTTTTCTCTTAGAATACGTAAAATTATGATTTTATAATTATTTTGACGTTTCAAACGACGCGCTGTCAGAAGCGATTTGCATTCTTAGATATTTGACGTTTTAAAGAGATGATTTGATTTATTCATTTTAATTCATTTTAGCATGAATTCTGATAATAATAGAATGTGATTGGCTAACGAAAGTGAATTCTTTTCATTATTCCCTGGTGTGAAGAATTTATATCATTATGCAACTAAATATGTGGAGAAACTAAGTTATGAATATTTTTGACCACGTAATTACAGTTTCCTGTAAAAAACTGTCATTGTCATCATCCACCCAGAAGATCTGCGAGCATGATCCAGGACTGGAGATAATGCTGAAATCATATCAATACATCAACCTCAGTCAAGGAAAGGTTAAGAATGCAAAAACAGCGACATCTCCACATCTAATCACAAACTAAAATTCTACATTGACAAAATATATTACTGAGCTCGGGCTCAGTTGAGCAAGATATTTCTGCTCGACTTCTCGTGCATGCACATTGTTCATAATCAGGTAGCACTGAAATCTTTAGCATGTCCCCAGATCGAATCTATACTGGTCTGGGATTGCCTTCAAAAACTCTTAACCCTGGAATACCACGATAGGAGGACACTCGAGTGGGTCCCGGGGCACAAGAGTATTTTAGACAATGAATGATAGCAAAGTTAGTCCTCGGCAGATAACAATATTATTTTGTAGAGGGTTAAGGGAACTGCTGAACTAAAAATTTCAGGGCCCAGTGACACCTACGGCCTGACGACTCCGACAATTGCGGAACTAGTCAAACGCTACACTCATGCTGAATCCCTTGAGAGATGGGATGGAATCAAAGGATTCAGTCTTGCCAGGATCACAGGGAAGCTGGCGCCGAAGAGATATTTCGCGATGACCAGGAAAAACCTATGTTTAACAGTAGTATTTCTGACTGGCCACTGTCGACTAAGGAAACTCCTCCAAACGATGAGGCTAGTGGACACACCTCTATGCAGGATGTTTGAACAGGAAGATGAAACTGTCAGACATGTCTTATGCGAGTGTCCGGAGTTATCGTCAATAAGAGAGTGAGTTCGGTGAGTCTTGGCCTACACCTGCCGATATAAAGGAGATGTGTCCTAGTAATCTGTCCACCTTCCTGGGAAGGACAGGATGGACGATGACCTAGGAGGAAAACTCCTCAGGAGTATGTACAATGAGTCATGTGACCTAAGTGCTATGAGCCTACACTCACCCTCCCTTACAGATACAGATTCAGATAGCAAAGTTAGTCAGCATTTGGGCAGCTGCACGAAGTTGTACATATCTGTGGATTCAAACTAATTACAGAAAATTGTGTTTATGTAGTTGAGCTACAACTTTTGCTCTTGATAATTATTTTTTAAATACAGATGATTCAATTCTGTTGATAAAAAATTAGATTTCTACATGGAGCTGCAAAGTAATTTCACGTATATTAAAACCATTTTAGTTTATATTCCATTTAGCCATCTATTTCTCGGAAGGTTGACGACAACTTACGCTTCATGAAGTTCACATTCGCATTACTAGTGCATTTCCGGTAACTACTTACCTCATTTCGCATTCCCTTTCCGGTTCTCCCTAATTTGGACGATTCATCCGCTACCAGTGGACTCTATATTTAGACAATAAAGGATCGTCGTTCACAGAAAAGGCAATCATACCATGCCGTGAAAACTTTTAATACCACCAGTGGCGGATTATTCTTTATATTATAAAATTGAAATCTTGTGAATAACCACTTTAGTGTATTTTTATCATATTGATATCTGAAAAGGTCATTATGCATTCAAAAACGTGTTTGAAACACTTCAGTGTTCAGTTCGCTATATTATTCCTGTATAGTGAACCGCAAGTAGCGAGGACAATAGATCCCTAATACCATTACCATACAAAGATATTTAAAAGTTTGGGTAAGAATACGATCCTAGACTATTCAGTTCAATTAATTAAAAAGGGCTGATTTGTTAAATACAGATGATGTACCTAATCAAAATTCCATTTGTAATTGGGCGGAGCCTATGAGAGTACTATTTTCTAGTATAAGTAGGTAGTAGACTCCGTTTCACGTAAGAAGAAGCCACTTGAAGTTGCGGTTGTCGAAACTTTCAAATATAATGTTAAAGACGTTTATCGTGTCAAATAAATCCAAATTGGGCAGCCAAATAATATAATTTATTGCATATAAAGGTATAGAATTCATAAAATAATTATATTGGATCATTTAAAATAAGGTTATAGAATGTATTGTATAGATCTCCGGTATTTTACCGTCTTAACTTTCAAAATGATGTTTGAACAATGTCTTTATTAAGCTATCTGATACAACCTTTCTTAGAAATGAAAAACGTGTTATTAGCTGCTAGTGTCCAGACATATTACGAATTTACGACCTTCTGTGTTGGATGCAACAATTTTATAGTACGCCCATGCATAGTTGTACCCCTGGAAACTTTTAATATCGGGTTGACGTCGGCGAACCACCGAGTCATTTTAATAAACACGATGTGCTGACTCGAACGTCGAATTCCATTCTTCTAACTGTAAATTCAATTTGCACTGACATTTTAAATAAGTTAACTTTATTCATGGAACGAAGTCATGTAAGGTTCATTAAATCTAAATTGTAATAAAGAGGAATTTATTGTTACGTAATATTACAGTGGACGACTGTAGATTGTATTATTATCAATGTGACATATTTATTGTCAATTAATTGACAGTTGGATAATTTATTCACTTATTATACAGATCTTGCTGCTTTTTTTCTTGAATAAAGGAATTAAAATGCATGAGCATCACTGAGTCGATATAAGAAGTTTCCATCTCTAAGTTAGTCAGGACACATCGGCGAGAACGGAAAGACTTGAGGTAAAGGAATTTGAGGCCGTGTTCTGGAATTACCTTCGACATTAATGTCACCGTTCGACATTTTGTCGGATATACAGGGTGGTCCGTAAGTAATGGTCCAAAGTGAAATGGAAGATTATTGGCCTAAAAATATTACGATCTAGATTAGATTTCGAAAGCGTGTTGCTTGGTAAAAATGTTACCTTAAAGCAGCATGCTTGAGGAAAGTAATGGCAAAATTATTGCAAATTATCAATGTTCTTGCTATATTATAGCTGATAATAAATTTGCTGACATCAGCGCTTTCTAACTTTATCATTTTTGTGCTAATACATGAAATGAAAATTACGTAGGGGGGGCTTAAAAATGCGAATAACTCGGAAACCAGTAACTTTTGAGACTAATGGTATACTTTTTTGTCGCAAAAATGATGTAGTTTTAATATTTTTCAATGAATAGAGAGATACCGTTAACGATGAAAAAGTTAATCGCACAGTTACACCAACAACATAGCTTTTGTGGCGCCCTCTAGAAAATACATAAAAACGGATAACATATTATGATTTCCCAGGCCCTAAAACACCTATTTTTAAATTTTTACGTTTGTATATCCATAATCTTTCAATTTACTGAGAAAAAACATTTTTTTTTATCAATATTTTATTAAAGCAAGCTGAATCAGATCGTAATATTTTTAGGCGAAGCATCTTCCATTTCACTTTGGACCATTACTTACGGACCACCTTGTATAGATGTAGATTTATAAAAGTGTAGTTGCTATTGACATTATTAAGTAAAATGTAGATGCCTTCACACTAATTGTAGTTTGTGGTTATCTACACCGCAATATGGACGTGTGTAAAACCATCAATTGATAGCCAAGGAGCTTCCGACGCTCGCAAGGAGGCGAGACACTAGCCAGTTTCTCGTCGAGGTGCATATTACATTTTTTCGTCGACTTTTACAAAAAA
>CAJUYG010000237.1:31764-54146 GCA_910591675.1 Galerucella calmariensis | reverse complement strand
TGAATGAGAATATAATGTTTCTTCAACTTGTACTCTTGGCCACTAGAATTTAAAAATACTACTACAAAAACCATAATTATTATCCAGTAATAATATTGTTTCCGAAATGATCTTATTAACACGGAACTAATTGTCATTTCCGCACAACATCGACTCTGGAAATGTATTTTAGTAATTCCCAGTTTTCAAACTGCATTTTCCTTTTGTTTCAACTGGGATATTGCCTAATAAGAGAAACATTAACAGAAAACAAATGGCAGATTTGCTTTTAATTCCCGCCAAATTGTCTTGACTCTAATTACAGTTAACTAACTGGAAATTTTATTGTTTTTGGCTGGCTTCGAATGGTGCCGTTATCCTCGCGAAAGAATGTTGAATACACTTTTAATTGACATTGATATAACTAATGAAATTTTAATAACGTTTTTGTTGATGGTTTTATCTTTTTAATCATTGGATGACTCCTAGTAATTTGATAAATGGATAAAAGTAATTGATTACCGATGATCCCGAAGTAACAGTGTCCATTTTGATGGAGATATTCAATTAGTATATCATAACATAGATAACCCTGAAGCGCACAATTGTATATAAAAATTAGTTCGGTAAGAGCATGAGGAGGAGTTGTTCATTGTCGGATACATTGGAACTTTGTTCGGGAACCTAAAAGGTAGAGGCAGATGGCGAAGTAACCCTTTCGTCCTCACTCCACTTATTTCGTGTATCGTGTATTCGCTGACGTTTGCTGTCACTCCATTTGTAGAAGTTTTCAATGAAGTGTAAAAGCTGAATTTATCCCATAACATATTCAAATAAAAATACCATTAGTTTAAAATTCGCGCTCAACCAAAAATGACTAATGACATAAGGAATGCGTTGATAATCTATGGATTAGGTGAGGAGCAACTTTACAGTGTACGTGTCCAGACGGTAAATGCATAAGGAGAAGTCAGTTTGAACTATTAGGGCCATCCCATCCGATCTGTAGATCGACACTGTCAAAATTTTTTTCAACAGTTCTGAGTTCTTGGGACCGTCCCTATCCACACGTGCGCCATCTACTCGCACCTCACAGCAGAGTGTACCAGTGGAGTGTTGCGAACTATAATTTTGCACGCACTTAGGCATCTCAGGGTATTGCCTAATGTCTTCAAAGGGTGCTAGCACGCTTAGGAAGAGCTCAGGGATAAATGAATATCAATTACATCTATTATCAGTGCACCCTGTATTTAAAGATAATAAAGTGAAGTTTCAGTTTATAATAATACTAATACTTATTTAATTTACAACTACTTAATGTATAAATTTCATTGCAGGAACGTCGTCTACAACTTAACTTTGGCTGAATTGACTGAACAGCAAAGACTAATGTGGTTCTCCAATGAACACGACGCTAAGATGTGTGTAGTCAAAGGCAAGGATGAGGTAAGTGAAACACTAGCTGTTTAAATTTTATCTTTGAAAGCTGAAAGCTATGTTTTAAAAATTTTCTCTGGAAATGATTAATTTATTTTCCAAATTGACTAATCATAATCGAAAATGATATATTTTAATCAAATTTCTTAGGGCCGGTTTCACAATATGTCGACTTTATGGAAAGGAGGCTTTTAGGTATAGTGTAACTATTGTTAATAGAGATTTATTGGAAACACGAATTTACTGCTTTGTAGTAATTATGATGACCTTAAAATAAATAGTGCTCGACCTTAAAACACACTTAAAATTTGGAGTTATTGAAACATGAAACTTTATAATGACATTATATTAAGGTAGGTGCACAAAATACATCATCCCAAGAAGAAGCGAAGCTTGTGCTATTTTACAATTCATTTTCTGAGTGCGCATGTCTGACAGTCGCCATTTTAAGTCCGTTATCTGTCAATGACATGTGATTTTATTGTTTACCAAAGAATTTTCTTTGTTGTAAGCTTTTTTAATATTTACATTTTTTCTCTCTAATGTGATGACCCATATTTTAAATCCTTTTGAAGGGAAAAGCCACTCAATGGCGTGCATAAAGTTGTTTTATAAATTCGAATATTGTGAAATAATGCTTTTCAAATGTAATTCAAATGATTATAGTGGATTAAAATTAACCTGCATAAAATTTGTAATACGATTCAAGGTCATCATATTTACATTAGTTACATAAAGCGTCCTTTCTAATTGCGGTGAAGTGAGTTGATTTAAATAAATATTTTTTTCTACACCTGTACTATAATAATACACTTATATGCCTATAATCCGTTCCATAACGAGATCCATTATGATACAGATTTTTAAGCAATAGAAAACTATAATTATTTCATCAAGCATGTTGCGACTTTGGCGTTTGTCCTAGATATCTATCTAATTGATTTATTTGTCAAAATCAGTAGCTAAACTTTGATAATAATTATATCACCATAATGGTTGATATCAGCGATATAGAATCAGACAGCAGCAATTGCTGTACTTACAAAATATTTTGCCCTAAAAATCTAGGAAAATGTTCGAAAAACCATATTAACAGTTTATAGATTGGAAAACTACAAATAATATAATGACATTTTTTTTAAATGCTCATAGAACCTGAGATCTATACAAATACATATAGTATTGTTTCATGTTACGCCCATATTTGCGTATTGGCTTGAAGCCAGCACTGGCTAATTTAATAAAGTAAAAAGCAGTGTATACGATTGCGTTGCATGTGCAACCAGAAATTTTTAACCTCCATTTATGGCGATATAATTTAATGAAAAGAACCAGCCTTTACGAGCGGCATATTTGATGTTGCACTCTTATCAGTCGTTAGCTACGTTTACCCTTACCAAGATCAATTATTTTTATGCTCTAGCCCTCTCTCTATAGCATACTTTAGATCCAGAGAGTCTTTAATTTGAAAATAAATGTTTTGAATGCAATATAAACTTGCAGAGCTTTTCCTGTGAATTTACATTTTGAGGAATACTAATTTTTATAAGCAAACAAAAAGATCGAATTAAACTAAAGAACTAATTTCATTGTAGGTGGAAAAAACCTGATATTGTTAAATATATATAAAGTTACGTAAAACTTTCAGTTTAAATAACTGAAATTGTGTATGTAAAAATAATAAAAATAAATGAAATGGGAAGAAAACAGTATATTATGCAATGAGCACAAAATGTTGCCTATTTTGCACCCATTCTGTTGCGAATTGCATACTATACTTTTTCTATGACAATATATCGTTCACGTTTAAATATGCATACATTGCAAAAACTTTGAAAGAAATAAACCGATAATACTTATTTCATTACTACGAATTCGCCGCTAATTTTCTTTCTATCAGAATTAAAATATAAATTGAAGAAATATGTAAATATTTTCTTTATTGCTATTTCTAATAGGTACACAGAAATAGAAGCCTATAAAAATGCATTTATACAGTGTGGAAATCTTTTTTATTAGTGGTTTTATGAAAAAAAGGTATTCCTGATAAAAAGTTCTGCATGGTCCAAAAGTTGAAATACAACCATCAGATATTAATTTTATTAAGCAGTATACGAGGTTTGTCAAAAAATTTGAATTTTGTGCAAGAGTAAAGTATCTTTATTTTTAACAATTCAGAAAAATGTTATAAAGTAAAGTTGTTTTGAACTAAAATTTATATTCAAATATGCAATTACAGCCATTTATTATAAAAATTCAGGTTTTGTGATTCTTTTCTGCGCTCTGATCCAAGGAATGTTGGTTGAAGACCCATTTTTTACATGAAATATAATATTTTCCGATGAGGCAACATTTTCATCAAATAGAACCGTCTCATCACAAAATTGTCGCTGGTGGTCTAACAGTAATCCAAACTTTGTAATAAAAACTCGGAACCAATATTCTTTTAAAAACTAACGTATGGTGTGTACAAAAATAAATTAGTTGTAACTTTTTTTTTCGACACTCCTTAAATGCCGCACATTACTTACAATTATTAGAAAATCAAGTAAGTGATTTTTTGCACGACCTTACGTTAGAAGAACGTATAACAATTTGGTTCCAACAAGACGTTAGAGTACTCTTTGGAAATATGTTTAATGGAAAGGTGATTCACAGGTATTCAGATCTTTTTTGGCCTCCTAGGTCTGCTGATTTGACTTCTCTTGACTTTTTTATGGGGTTACTTAAAACAAAAGGTTTATCACCGAGGACCATATTTGATGATGTAGATCATTTGGAGAGGATTATTTCTGAAGAATGCCAAAAAATTACTCCAAATATGATACGGAAAGTGATACAAGAGTTTGACAAAAGAACAATTAAATTTTTACAAAGAGAAGGTGGATATGTCGACGTTGTAGGACATTGAATTGAAATTATATTATGTTTGTGAATTGCAAAGTGGTTCAAAACCAGTAGTGAATATAGAGGTTATCATATTTTTAACAGATAAAGAGATAAATTGTATCCAGCCAGAATAATTAATATGGAATTATTGGTAAATAATTACAAAACCTGAATTTTCATAATAAATGGTTGTAATTGCATATTTGAATATAACTTTTAGTTCAAAACAACTTTACTTTATAACATTTTTCTGAATTGTTAAAAATAAAGATACTTTACTCTCGCACAAAATTCACATTTTTTGACAAACCTCGTATATTGCTTGAAAAAATTGATATCTGATGGTTGCATTTCAACTTTTGGACCATGCAGAACTTTCTATCAAGAATAACTTTTTTTCATAAAACCACTAATAAAAAAGTTTTCCATATGGTTCCAACTTAGGTAGACCAACTGTAGAAAACAACTATGAAATTATTGGTTACCTACTAAAACTTTTACAGAAACGATCTGCTGACATTTCATCAATTTGTCGCTGCACGTCATAATTTGACAAGCCGTAGTCGTCGTGATTTTAGAGTGAACCTAGACCTAACACGAAATATTCCATTTCGTATTTATTGCTTAGCAACTTGCCTAGCAGCCGATGCAAAAATGAAATTCTGTACAAATTTCGCTTGTTTTTGATTGAAGTTACGGTTATAAAATGAACATTTATCGAAGTTGTCGTAGAAAAAAATCATTGTGTGCTTTTCTGAAACCACTATGCAAGTGAAACTTCTTTTCTTTGTAATATATTGACCATAATGTGATGGGTATATATAGCATAAAGTTAATATTCTCGAGTTTTTTTTTATTAGAATTTAAGTGCCTCGACAACTATGGCAATTGACACTGTACAAAAGACAAAAAGACATATAAATACATACACTATCTTAAAACATAAAATATGTAAAATACTCGGTAAAATATCAATCTAGTTTATATTTTGTGGTAGAGGTTAGTTGATTTGAGGAATTTCAATGTCTTTGGGATTTCAGCAGTGCAGTTTAAAAGCTCTCTCAGGTTTGGTGTTAGGTCGAGGCGCTTGTATGTAATGGTGTATTCCTGACAGCCTGTGAGAATATGTTAGAAATTAAATGACTATGCTTGGCGCATTTCATATCAAATCGATCGATAGTTGGAATCGACCTCTTTAGATTTTAAAAAACTTTGGTCAGAGATTTTCTTTTATCTTATAACGGAGTTTTGCAAATGTGAAAAAATTATTTAGACATTGTCACTGTAGTTACTAAAGGCTCTATGGTTTCTCCGACAAGATTATCAAGGTCACACATATTTTGCTCTTCTTTTATAACATGGTTTACACCATTGCTCCAGTTTTCTTCGGTAACGTTGTCCACCGCCGCTTTCGAAAGTTATCTGACATCTTTTATTTTGAAGGTACTATTATGTCTAGCAATAAATCCTTTCACTTGACCTCAAAATTAATTCTATGACAAACGAAGAACAATTATATTATGTTCTTTGGCCATTTTAACAACAACTTGATGTTTAAATGTTGCCTTATTATCTCTCACTATTGTAATAAACTCTGCTTCTACGGCATCATTATTAAAAGTTATTTTATTTTCCCCTTTCTCTAGCTGGATGAGGGAAATTTTTCTACTAGTCTGAAATAGAATTTTCAGAAATTGACTTGATCATTTCGGAAAAATAATCTTTTAAAACATCAGCGTTCATTTCCTCGTGGTAATCTTCAGTTGACTTAGACTCAAATTCAAATAAACCACCATAAAAATATCCTTTATCGTCATCAATATGTGTAATTATCAATCAGTGACCCTTACCTGAAGAAACTTCCTAGCCAGTCGATAAGCCTTCCAAAAAAGCCTGGCCTGCCAATATTTGTTCAAGGTGTGTCCTTCGCTAACCCAGGTTTCGCATAAATAAAAAATGTTTCTCTTTTCCGTTGGGTACTCTTTAATTTGCCTTGAATAGTTTCTTCTGCTTTTGCACAGAAAAATTTAGTTCGTCTAAAATCTTCCACAATCCGTATACCAAGCACTTGAAAGTAATAATTCGCGCGACCCCTGTAAATACGATACACGTGAATTTTAACATAGTGATAGTTTTGAATATCAGAAAAAATAAAGTAATAGTTTCATATTAAAATTGGATCGTTCAGGTATTCTTATAATCTCTTCAATCTAATAAAAAATATCATTCCAAGTTAAAAATTGTAGAACATTGTTTATACTCTTCACATTCGCATACAACTATACATCAATTCCTTTATATCACCGTCAGGTATAAAGCTAAAAGGGACGGAACAAATGATTAAAGTGAAAGCAATCGTAGCTGGTGTATAAAGGCTCTGTTGACAGCCATTAAACATTATTCGTGCCTACTTTGATTAAAAAGGAACTGGATGGAAGAAAGGAAGTGATATAACGAGTGTCAAGTGTCAAGAATAAAAAAAATCGAAAGTTCAGTGATTGACCACTATTATAAGTAGACAATAAAACATTTTGGAAGTTTGGAAAACATTTTTTATTCATAATTCACATACACAGTTGAATTGAATGTACTTTGATAGAAAATTAACACAAAAACATAGTCATATGCCGGATTTCACAAACCATTTCCATTGATAGGAAATACCCAATATTATAGGAACGCTGCAATTATATCGCGCAGCAGTCAGGGTTCTCAACATAGAGATACTACAAATAGAGGCAACTCGCCAACACGGAACCCATCACCATGTAAGAGAAATAGAGGGTTAGAGGCTGTCTTTTTCAGATGGCGCGCATGCTATAGACACAGCCGAAGACAGAGAAACTGGGAGTCTATTCTGTAACCTATGAGAGTGCTCGTGCACGACAACTCATCGATATGAGTACTCTCTCACTCATCACTCACATGGACCATTAAAACCCTATTCACGATTATTCGACTCGTCTACTACGTTTTGTCCAGCGTTGCCAAGTGGCGCGACTATCTATGAACTATTATTAGTTCTAATGTACTGTTAGTAGGTTTGAATTTGAAAATATGAAGTAATAAATTCTGATATAAGCACAACCACCGTCTGATTCAGCATAAATGTTTTTCGATTAGATATGTTTTAGTATCTCTATGGTTCTCAAGCGGCTGTCCTAATCATCATGCAATTGCGCGAACCGTCTTGAATAAAGTGATTGCGCTTGCGTACATATTTAATTTGAACAGGCCCAAATTTGAAAGATTTGTGAGAACTCCGAAAACGACTGAAAAATGCAAATAAGTAAATAAACTTTTTATTGAAACGCCACAAAGATACTGGAAAAAAATTTCCAGGATCACTCAGGACCTCCCCAGACCCCATTTGAAAAAACAAGGGATAATAAACCATTTAAAATAAATAAAATGTCAATGATTTAATGGAAGAGGCCAAAATTTGGGGAAAAATAACATTGGCCACTTTTTGCAATGTCCTCGACGGGCGAGAACGGGGTTTAAGGTACACATATTGATACCTACGGATATTCCCATTACAATGAACTTTAAATCATCGAAAAATATCAATTTTTGACCGAGTTATGGAAGAATTTGTCCGACGGTTTACAAGTTAATTTTATAGACGGTAGCATTTATAGAGGTAGTGCAGCTGCGTAAGCGAGGGGACGTTTGGATGCGATTATCTCGAAAACTATTGCATTTTGGAAAAAAATGATGGGGACCATTTTTGTAGATAATTAAACGACCTTCACTTTTTACCTGAATAAAAATTTTCCAAATTGCATATTTCGGGAGATAATTGCGGGAAACCGCGGGAAACCTTAGCCAAGGCGCAATCTTGGAGAACTTTTTCTCCCTTCGAAGTACCTGCCAAGACCTACAAATCAAGCCAAAAAAAATTATTGGACAAATATATTGATAGGTTTGCCCCTTCAGTTACTGGACTGATTATTATTAAGAAAATGATGTAGAATAAGCCAATAAAAAGTTTTAAGTCAATCCAGACTTTTATTCTTTACTGTGTTATATCATTTTTCAAGTGTCAACCTCTGCAATGCTGAGTAAGAGAATAACCCAATTACATAAAGACTAATGGTATTTCGTATTTGCAATTTCTGAGCGAAACTATAAAAAAACAATGATTCATAACTTTACTTCATTATTCTGACGGTTGAATTTGGTTATTCTGATAACATTTCCGTTTATGTTACAGTTACTGTATATTCACATACTTTTTATTATACGAGTATACCTTCAATTTTTACATCTTAGGCGATAGAATAATTCTGTCACCGTCATAAACTGCTTTAATAACTTGAGTTCAGAAATTAATAAAATATAATAATCGTCTTGATGTAATGAAAATGTATCTATCACTTATGTGATGAAAACAAAGAGAGAGAAATTTATTTATTTTATTATATTTTCTTTTATAAAAAATCAAGGAAAGTGAACATAGTTCTGAAGCAAGTTTTATAAACTATAAATATTGGTATCCTATAGTTATCCTTATTTTTTTAAGAATCTAATGTAAGTACCTAGTATGTTTTGAAAAGAGGACAAATGTTGTCCGTCCATAAACGATGTTTTGAATACAATATAGACCTAGTGACTGGACACTGCACCCTGAGTACAAAATGGACAAATTAAGTGAGCTACTCACCTCACAAGGACTCAGACAGAAGCACTATGGAGAGGAATTAATACAACCATTACAACTATGTACTGAAAATCCCTCCAGTCAAACTAGCGACTTATAGAAGACACGAAGCTTTTGAAATGGAAGTAGATAACATGGTACAAAGATGTGGGATGATGAGCACAACCCAAAAATAATTAATTAATGAAGCTTAAAATATTGGAACCAGAGGAATGTAGATTCTGTGAAAAACTTGCGAATTGCATAGTTATACAAAATTCTTTGGCACAACATCTAGGTTGTTACGGGATAGAAGAGATACTTATAATCTAAAAGTTTGTGGATCTCCCAAAATTCTTTAATTTAACGATGATTCTCCAACCAAGACCGACCCTGTGAATATCGTTAGAGTATAGTCTCCAAAGTCTTCATCCCATTAATTTTTTCCTCGTCTAGCACTATCTCTTGCATTGTGTGGCCTGTCTGATTTACCGTCTCTTTTATTGCAACTGTTTTTACATCCAGATTTCTTATTATCTCTCTTACCATCTTTTTCACAACGCTAATTGCTTTTCAGTTCTCTAGTTTTCAGACAATTTTTAAAAGAGATGCGACGGCATCACACCGAAATTTTGCACAAAATTTCAAGGGCCATTACGGAAATGTTTCTTTGTTCCACAAAAACATTGTCTTCGTTTTAAATTCAAATAGAGAATCTAATCGCTAAAATATACAGAGCGCGAGTAAATTATGGAAAAAATTCCTTAACTGAAATGTGGTTCTTGTAATACCTCATTTGAAAGGTCTTTTTAATAGAGTTCATCCAACGGTATCATTAACTGACTGACTTATCCAGAGAAAATTGAAAGTAATTACTTAATTTAACCAGAGAATCATTTTAGAATAAACCAACTGCAGTATCAAATTAATTAATACATATTAGTAAATTAACTGCTCTAAATGCCATCCACCGGTACCTGACAATACGCAAATCAACGAACATATTCTTCTTGTCCGTTACAAATAATTGCCGCAGTAATTCGATTAACTTCGTCTCTAACAGTGAGGATTATCCTTACTCCAGAATCTGCAATGTTGACGATTGACTGAACCATTTAGGCAAAATGTAGCCTCATCAGAAAACATAATTTGTGGAATGCGGTTACATAAATCCTGCATAATGCTACAAAATTGCATACGGCGATCGGGATCATCATCATTGAGCTCTGTGAGGATGGTAATTCTCGTCTTTTATAATACGTAATACCGATCGTTGACATATGCCTGTGTCTGCTACAGTTTGGTGTGAAGTATTATGAGGACAACCTTCAACTCTTGATACAACATCATCTACATTTTTATGCGTTGGGCTTCTCTTCAAGAAGCAATACTTTACTTCTAAAACTTTTTTTCTTGAAATCTGGTGTAGGTATCTGTTACCGTTAAAGTATATGATGCATTTTTTCCATAGAATACCTAGTTATTCCATAAAATACTTGATCGTGTCCGTTAAAGTGTGTAATATGTTATTAATTGGACACTATTGGACACTTTAACTAGTTATTCTATGAAATAACTAGGTGTTCTATCAATTAACTAATGAGAGACAATTAAAGTGTAAAATAAACAATTTATCTAAAATGAAATTGAACTATTGATAGACAATTAAAATGAAAAAGAAGCAATTTATCTAATTTAGGAAGCGTATGAACGGTATTAATGGAAACGTACCATCAAATCATTTGTTACAACAAACGGATTACTGAAATGACACTTGGAATTACAAAGAACATTATTTCTAAAACATAAACATTTTTTGTTGACAGAGTGGGTTTTACACGTTTCTTTTTTAAATCCCTCACCAGTACCTAAACTTTGAGCTGTAGCAACCGATCGGAGCGATATTTCTACATCCGGTACTTCTCCGATTTTATAATTAATTTTTATTCGCAGACACTGAGCTAAGATCGAGAATATAATTTTTTTATGCGGTCGTTTCTTGTGCCCAATTGGAAAAAAACTTTTTCAGCTGTTTTTATGGTTATAGCTAAAATAGATATGGCATCACCTTTTCCTCTGTCAACTTCAGGTACCGGGATATACTGACTGTAAACCCCACAGAGGCTTCAGAATGAGATTTATCCGACATTAATTTTATCTTTTTCGCTTGAATTTCTAAACATTTCTTAGACTTTTTTCTTGCTCTATGAACATTAAGTTCATTAAAATACAATTTGTCGTGCGAGATATATGATATAGATTATTCCACACTTTAACGGGCTGCAGATCGTTATTCTATGAAATAACTAGTTAAACCATGAAATACAAGAGTTTCACACTTAGACGGACATGATCAGTTATTTCATGGAAAAACTAGGTATTCTATAAAATAACGGATTTCATACTTTAACGGTAACATATCCAACGAAACATCAACTGATATTTTGATTGATATTAGGCAGGCGCTTATTTTTTATCGATTAATAATGTAAAATTATTTCACATTTTACCAAGGATATGATCTCTTGTGTTATTGGAACTTTGACAACCAAATTTTTGCAGTCTTAAATTTCAAAATATTATTGCTTGTCTATTTGTTGAACTTTTTCGTAGTGGCAAATATGGACCAAAAATTTATAAAATTTCAATTATTTTTGATAACGGTAGCTGGAACGCTACCAAAACGATGAATAAAGAATATAAAATAGATTGTGGTTTGATTTCCCAAAAAATTAACGAAAAAAGTAATGAATACACCACAAAGAACATATACAACTCTATTTGAACAGTAACGACATTGATTTTAAAAACATAAGAAAGCTATATTCTAGGTGGATATTGCAATTTTACTTTGATTCCATTTTTTTTATTTTACAGTTAAAATACGTGATATAGGTAGACTTTAAATTGACAATATTTTCTTATCCAACCCAATCAGTAACAAATGATAAAAAACAACCGTTACTTTATCAAGCAATTTATTGCTAGGAACGGCACTGATCGCCAATATCTTCGCCAAGTCTTCATGCGGCTTTGGACAAAGACGCTCTTCCACAAGAAAATGACGCCATTATTTAGAATCATTCACGTTGAAAGAAGTTCTATTTAGGGGGCCCATTGAGCCCTATTCCGCGGTCCCATTGGTACATAAGCACATAGACACCCGAAAGTTATTTTCAAAAGGGAATATATTTGGTTATATAACTGATATCTTGCTTGCGTTTCAAGATATTCAAGGTCAAATGACAAAGAAATGAGTTTTCCTTAAATATTTTCCTTTCAGTATATCTTATTTTGGCTATGAAAGTGAAAAAAATGTTGGAGAGAACTCTCTTCAAAAAATGTTATTCAAATATTTTACGTCAAACCAACCGTTTCCACTTTATACGCCAGGAAAAGAGGGTAGCACCCGTTTCTACACCACCCCAAAGGTAGGATGCAAATCGCGTTTTTCTTACATGGTTTCCCCTGTAGGCCTAATCCATGATCTTTCTTGTTGTGAATTTTAGCTGTAGGTGGGTAGATGTGCTATGGTCATTCTCGTAATCTCTCTCCCTCAAATACTATAATATCTCAATCAAAAGAGAAACTCAGGAGAAATAAAGCAAAATGCTCCATGTTTAATGCTTTAGTTGTGAATTTTGATTTACAGAAGTGTAAATATTGAGTCTTCGTTTGTCATTGTATGATTGGGAAGGAATTGTGGTGAGATTTATTAATAAAAATTCACATTTACACCTAGTCACTCAAAAACATCGTAAATTTTTATTAAAAATTAGCATTTTTCCTTTCCAACCCTACCGAACGTCTCTGTATGAAAAGATGGCGTTTCAATGCACTTTTTAGTATTTACTCTTTTGTGCGAGAAAGTGGATCTCTCGGAATTTTTTGTGTTCTAAGGGTGCTTTTATATTTTGAAATAATGCTATTTTGGTATCTGAGGAGACTATATTTTAGAACAGTTTAGTTAAAATTGTTGATTACTAAATAGACTACTTCATTTTGACGTAGGTTTTAACAAGGGCAACTATTCCATAAAAGGGGGGAATAATTGGCTCACCTCTTTGCATAGTAGTGAGAATATGATTAGATCGATCACGTCCTTGATTTTTCACATCATGAGTAATGAGTAGATCGTCAATATATCCGTCCGATGACGGTAACTAAAAGGTCACAAATTGGAGAACACGTGTACTTGCCGAAAACCTTCTCCATTAAGTTACTCCCAAAGGAAAGTATTAACAATAAAGATATTTCGAGAAGGAACATATTCATTGTTACCCTCTTAAAATTTCCTCAATTTAGGTACTTTTACGTCGATTAATTGCAGATTGAGTTACTTATGCCTTGAGGAATCATACTAGGTACTCAATAACTGAATTCAGCATTTATATAGCATGATATCAAGCATCGGATTTTGGAACGGATTGTGCATTAATGCATATAGTATAGCGTCAGCGTGGAGCATATTTGTTGAATAAAAAAGCTAAGATATTTTTGAATTGCTATACAAAATCACGATAGAAACCATTCTGCCACAAATGGGAAAAACGTAAAACAGCTCACTGGCTCACAATTATGCTAATTTTGACCTTATTAGATAGATACAATTATTCTTCTCTCTCTTTCAAGTAGTTTTTCTTATATTTTCCTTGTCGTAGTTGTGTAAATCGTATGTTTCGAATAGACTTTTCGAGATCTGTATAGCTTGATGCGGTTGTAATTAACCAGATTCCTCCTAAGGCATTATTTGTTGACAAATTATTGTCAATAAAATATGAATTTTCTACTGATTTCTTTTAAAAACTTGAGAGAGAAAAAAAATCCACTTAGCTAATATATTGCTAGAGTTTTTTTTTAATTAACATAACAAAAAACCTTAATCATGTTTTAGCACATTTGTTATCACTATCCAGAGAAAGTGTTTCGGCGACAGTAAATAATTCATCATCGGAAACATTTTAAAGCCCGTTAAGACCTATAGGAAAACTAATTAATCAAACAGGATTAAAAAGTTTTTTGAGATTGTTCACTGAAAGTTTTAGGTTTCTTTTGCGAGGATTTCATGGAAGGAATTTAATGTAATAATTGTGAAAAAAAGGACAACGGGAATATCAGTATTCAGGAAAGATACTGTCGATGGCGATAAACTTTCACTTAAGTAAAATTTGCTAGGTAGTGATGATCGTTCCAACTTCAACGTCCTTTTTTCTATAACAATTAATTTATCACTTTAAGGTATATTCTGCTTTCTATTTGATTATTCGTCAGTCCGTGGAAGTTCAGTTCAAAATGTTGAATGGGAAATCAGGTCAGATGTCTGAGTTCTGAATCTCGTAGCTAAATTTAATAATAATAAACGTAGTCAGAATATGACATATTGTTTCTGGAGTGAGCACTTTTTGGGTAAACAAAAATCATGGAACGCTTTTCATGAGCATAGGTACTGTACAGTATTCAAAAGTCCCCTCCCCCCTCGTATCTTTTGAACGGCTACACTCACATTAATAAAATTTGGAGGGTGAAAATAAAGTGTTGTAAACTTCTCTACGAATGGTAACAGGTGACGTAATAGTAATAGATGACGTCACAGTGCCACTCTGGCCAATAATTTTAAATAGGACCTTATGGCAAGTGATATCTCGTTTGAAAGGCATTGACATTGGCTACATAGCCATATTAATTTTTTTTGGGCTTAAACTAATTTTGACGGATAAATTAAATAAATACCAAAATCATTATTTCATATTTAAATATTGAAGATTTTTCAGTCCACCTCTGGTAAGTTGTCAAAAAAATTGACGTTTTCAATTTAATAGTGTTTGTTGCTTTGCAAAGTTTTCCTAAATATGTAGCTTAAATATTTAATTTTATTATTGTTTAACGAGACGTTTAAGAGTTTACATAGGCAAAATGGTACGTACTCAAGCCGACAAAGTAGCAGCTATCTCAATAATTGGTGAATCTAGAAAGAATCTGCACTGTACCGTCTGGAATGTTCTCATGTTTCCACATAGCTTTGAATTGCACTCGATATAGTTGTTTGATACACTCCCAACCTTCCAGCTATTAGGTTGTAACCCTTCACCATATAATGTAGCTGCCTCAACACATTTATCACGAGTTAAACTTCTGGTTTGGCGTTCCATTATTCACTAATTATTGCTGGACTGTGCAAAAAAATGGATGACACAGTTGTCAGTTTATGACGTGTAATATTCGA
This sequence comes from Galerucella calmariensis, assembly GCA_910591675.1. Lineage (NCBI taxonomy): Eukaryota > Metazoa > Arthropoda > Insecta > Coleoptera > Chrysomelidae > Galerucella > Galerucella calmariensis. Next base: position 38,976 of record CAJUYG010000237.1, on the reverse strand, counting down.
TCCTAGCTGTCTGAGTTCATGTGGTGTTCAAAACGGTATATTCTATAAAGCAACAAAGATAAACAAATGGATAAAAAAATCAAATTTAGAAGAAACATGAGACTTTAAATTGGCTAGAATTGCAATAACTTGCACCTGGTATAATATCAAAATTATCTGTTTTTCCAAAACAACCAAGACAGAAATATTTCTAAAAGAAAAACGTACAATCAACAAAAACGAACAAAAAATGTGCAAATATATAGCATTATTTGCCTACGACCCCCCCCCCCTGTAATCAGTCAATAACACACAGTCGGCATCAATGTAAATGATGTCTATTACGCACGGTAAAAAAACGCACAGCTGTTAAGTAAATCGCACGGTTTCCCAGCAACATCTTACCAACTGTCAATAGACGTCACCATTTAATTCAAAATTTACTATTCGAAAACATTCGATATGGCCACGTTTTACTATGAAAAACCCAAAGGGCTAAGTATGTATTTATTATAATTGAAAAATGGAAAAATAGACGCTAATGAGCAGGTAATCTTTGCTGTTTATATTGCTATCTTTATTTTGGAATGAGAGAATCGATTTAAATGTTGCTTGTAAGCAAAGTGTTTTGTCAGTATAGCGGGTTATCCATCTAGTCTGTTTATTGCTCGAAGCAACCTATACTGTAACATTGGAAATCTTTCATGACTCAGTTTAATGGAGAACCTTTCTTACATTCAATTACTTTTTTGTCGCTTTCTATAATCCGAATTTACCGAGAAAATACTTATATCTACGACATAGATACTTTCACAAATGACCACATTATTGCATCACTATAGAACTGATGTTCTTCATAAGTTTTCAAGAGGCGCAACTTCAGCACCGCTTATACGTATATTTCATGCGAATATCCTCATTTACTTCGATGTAGATATTACAGTGCCATTTCGACCGCATAATGTCCTACCATTTTCTTTTTCGCTCTAAAAATAATTTAATCATGGTGAAAATTGTCCTGAACGAATTATATCTGGAGTCTGGCCCATTCGTGAACACCTTATATAAGCAGATTTTTTCATCTGAAAAACACTGCCTTCATTCATTTTGGTCCTATAATAATAATACTTCCACATCCTGTATAGTTGATAGCTTTTACATGAAGTACTTTTTTCCTTTCCTCTCCTTCCCTTTTTATCCTGTTATGACGTTAATTCCAGACAATACGACTCCTCTCTGCTGGAATTTTTGCACAATATTCATATATACAATCTTCATTGTATTTCTACAAAAAAAAAAAAAATGTGGAATAAATAGAGCTTGTGGCTAAGTTATCCGTTGTCGAAGTGTTTTCAGAAAAGTAGTGGCGAAATTTCTCTCGAAAGCAGATCTTGTAGCAGCAATTCCTCTGCAAAACCAAAGAATTGAGTTACTACTGATTGGTATATTCCTTTTTGCTTGCTGAAAGTAATTGCTGAGCTTAAAAAAACCATCCCCCCAACGACGAATGATCCTCCTCTAAGACAATGAAAGTTCACACTCAGCTCGAAAAATAATTTAGCTTCTAAAGCAAGAACTATTGGACTTTTGGACTTTTGTACTTTTCCAAAAATTAAGATTGAACTGCGTGGTCGAAGGTTCCAGTCCGCAAAAGAAGGAGTCAACACCAGTTAAAAAAATTGCTCCAAGAATTAAAAATGCATTTCTCGTCGTGGAGAATACTTTGAAAGACAGAAGTGTGACCTAGTTACAGTAGTTACCTAATGTTTCCTTCTAGCTCTACTTATTCATTCATTCATACGCTAGAGTTTGGCTCAACAGTCCTGGATCTTGAACTGAATCTTTGTACCATTACTCATGTTATCTACCTACTTCCATTCCAGAAGCTTCGAGTCTTCTCTATACACCACCAGTTTATCTGGAGGGATCTTCAGTAGTAGTTATGGTTGTGTTATTTCCACTGTAAAGTTCTTCCGTCTGAGTCCTTGTAAGTTCTCACAGAAGCAGAGTATGTGAGTAGGTGTTTCATCGTATAGTTCACATTTTCTGCACCTAGGTTCACTAACTTTGCCCATCCTGTGCAGATGCTTCTTCAGTGTACACCGTCCAGTCCTCAGGTTGGTAGCTGTCTTCAAATTTCTCTTACCTAGTTTCAAAAGTCTGAATGAGTATTCCTTGTCTAACTTATTCAGTAGACTCTTAGTATGGAGGTGTCCTTGTGTCAGCCTCCTTTTAAGTTGGTATTCCTTAACTAGCCAGTTTCCGACTTCCCCTCTTATGTAATCTTTCCTGTATGTATATATATATATTATATAAAAACTATGGCAACATTGCTCATTATCGTGAGCAAACGGTTCTGCCATGTATTTAATAAGCATTTTTCTATGCCAATACGAAGCTTTATGGAATTAAAAACTAGATAGCTGTTTGTATTGCTTTGTGAAAGCTTTCAGATTTATAAAGTTGAGGAAAAAGAAGATTATTGTGAGGATATGTTTTGAGTAATAGATTGTTTTATAGGTCATATTTCATAATTACTTCGTAATAAAAAAACACCTTTAAAGTTATTGAGACTGTAGAAAGTTGAGAGAAAATTTTGTGTGTTGCTCCTGAGGCATGGGATGAGAACAACAGCTACAACAAATTTTCCACTAGGACGTAGTGGTATTAGCCTTTTAAGAAAGAGTCCCACGACAATGCCAATAGAGAGACGTGGTCCAAGAACCAGGAAAGTGATCTTCTGTGTCTATAGTTATTTCGTTGTAACTTTTAGCTGCGTTACTAGTTTTATGTACACGCCTGTAGTACGCACCTATTCGTCCAAATTTCCGTAGTTTTGTAATTTCTAATTAATTTTTATTCCAATCTTTTTCTCCATGTTCTATAACGATTTCTGGAAAATCATGAAACCTTTCAACTGAATTGAGATTCACAATCAAAATTAAGGTTAGCAATACTGTGGGTTTTTTTGGAATTAATTTCCATTTAAAGTCCAAATTAATTGAAGCATTTAAAGGCATTTTATGACCACACTAAATTCCAATTTGGCTATTCATTTTTTTGGCATTTTTAAAAGTCATTATCTCTATTTTATGGCTACTTTTCATGACTTACTAGCAATCATTGCTACTTGGTTGCAATATTTAGTCTTAAAAAAGGTAAGACGTCTTTTAAGGAAGGCTGGGCTTATTCTATAAATCAATGCTTAGAATATGCTAAACTTCATCATTTTCTCTGAATTATATGCTTCGATCTTCGATCTTCGATCTAGCATTATTTGCTTGATAAATGAAATGTGTTACTTGGGGTGTTGGTGTTAAATATAAACACCCCAAAGCTCCGCTACTGATTACAACTGTGTTCGAATCATTTTATATGTAAATTAGACTTTGTCTCAACACTCAGGAAAATATATTTGTGGTATATTGGGAAATTACCCACAAATGAGTTTTCAACAAAGTTTAACTCCAAGGAAGATAAAGCGTAGCGATCGAGATCGAGTCTCATCGAAATTTTATTTTCCAAACGATTTTTTATTCCATCTAAAATATAATCAAAACATTATAGTTGCCAATTCGTTAACTGGAAGATGCTTTATACCATTATTTATTAAACTCAAAAAATTCTCCAAATTTGTACCAGCTCAGCGGATGAAAATAACTAGAATCATTTCAATTTAAGGCTCAGTGAAATTCATTCCACTTCTTTCTGCGACACATAGTATGAGGCTATCAGAATCTGGAATATTATGGTGAACAGAGCCTTTTTCTTTCTCTCAGACGTTAAATAGCGGTCACCAAATAAATTAACTGTTCCTGTTGAGACTAGGCAAGATTCAAAGACTTGATTGTCTCAGTATTGTACGGTAAATGAGAAGCTCTCCAACGAGAGTACTAGAAGCCTTATAAGGCTTTCCTCTACACCTCGTGATAATGGGAAAAGCAAGAAGGCTTCAAAACAACTTAAGCAACAAAACAGTGAGATCAGATCCATTAAGGTCATCGTAAAGCTATTTTAGATATGAAAACAGAATATATATACGGCCTCTAAATTTCTCCCTGGCCCCAATTGTGAGGTTAAGCAAACTGAAGTTTCTTCAAGATGGTACTTGGTATACAGACGGGACAAAGAATGAGGAAGGGACATAAGCAGAATGGCAGATATCGTGCAAGAATTGCAAATATATGGGTTTCAAATGAAAAAATACTATGACAGACTTGAAGGTAAAGCTGCAATTTCATTGTCCATTTTGCACTCGTTTGAGAATATACTATAATTTCATCGCTTACTTCGTTTTTATTGCTAAATTCTTTAGGCCAGATGCAGAGTCAACTCTTCCAATGTTGGTATTGAGTGAGTTGTATAATAGTCAATTTTTACACAAATGTAGTAGTATAATTCATAATTTAAAACTTTGTTTGACTATGCAAGAATAGTATTTTACCAGCAAGAAAACCGGATTCATATGCATAACTGAAAAAAAAAGATTAATAAAAATGCGGTGGGATATCTAAAGAACGTCGCTATCGAAACATAATTTCGAACCTCGTACGAAACTGTCGGCTTGTAATCTTGCACGAAGTCTCTGTACACCCATATTCTGTCCAATATGTTTCCGAGTTAATCCCATAAACATCTACCAGCACTATGGTAACACCTTATTGTCGGTTTCAAGAGATAAGCGAACGCCTTGCGGAAATGTAGGAAAAGTGTAGTCGTAGCCTAACGATCCGGATGATTTCTCTATCGAAAATTGACGTCAGGTACGTATTACGGATGAAAAGGCAATCCCGAATAACAAAGAAAAAGGATTATTCTCCAACAGAATTCCAAAAAAAAGTTGTATATTTAACAAAGTTGTATTTTCGAATGAATAATGGACACCCAAAAGGTATTTTAGTTTTTTATTTGTGTTGAAAGAAATTAAACTTCAATTGAAGGTTCTTACTAGCTCATTGAATATTTTTTTCAGGCTTCAATTTAAACTAACAAAAGAGCTATGAAACCACAAAAGTTTGATAAACAAACTCATTGGATATGTCAACTTTATAAATTATGGAACAATAAAATTGGTCATAGAGTGAATAAAAATTTGTTTTGCCATTCGTTTGTTCCTTTCATCCTTAACACGTGTTGATCGTAAAAGCTAATACGTCGTATATCCTTGAGACTTGTTTTGAAATAAGAAAAGAATTTCGGTTCACTCATCCGAATCATGTGTGCTATTTATGAATTGTAGGGATAAAACAAAGGATAGCTATGATTTATTGATTAGCTCGGCACCAACAGTCAGAGGTTAAAGACCTCGGTATCTCAGCCCTTAGGCTTTTTGTGTTCTTGGCTGTGCCGTTGATGTGAAGATATAAGAAGCCCTTATCTTTTCTCTACATCCTTCTTGGAGAAATCCTCTCTTGAATACTCTAGTCCTAGGAGTTTCCAATGAGACCTGCTTCACATTCCAAGATGATGTGCTCTTCCATGAACAACCGACAGATAGGCTCCTCCCTGTATATGCGGATTGTATCCATGTTCTTCCTTAGGATACAGTCACCGGTGAGTAATCCCGCCACTATTTTTATCTTATATTTCGTTAGTTAAGCCATGTCCACACCGAAGAAACACAGAGAATCATTTTATTGCTGGTTGCCACAACCTGTTTATGGAAACAGAACCAACAGCAAAAGTTCCGTAAACATTCTGTCTACACCAAAGTAACTCATTCTTGAGAATGTTTCGTTTTGTTGCTGCAACAAGAAACGTTGTGTCTACACCAGTGCAGTGTGTGATCCTAGTTTCTAAACAATGTGGTGCGACGAAGATGTACAGGCAGCAGCAGCTGCAATTGTAATTATTTTACAAAAACAGAAAAAACGAGTCCTTAAATGTTTAACTAGACCAAGTCTCTTAGACCGAAATTGACATGGTGTCATATGTCTTCCAAGATTATTTAAAAAAATTGATATATTATCAAAATGTATTGGAAATGGATATGTGAAAAATTTTTGCCGTGTGAGTAGTACTGATTCGGAATAATTACTGCGCAAAACTTCACCTTTAATTCAAAAAGAATATACTGTTTGTTCAGCCATCCTTTTTGACTAGGAGTTTTCTGGGATCCCGTATGACTCCAATACAACTGATGTTTAGTTTGAATCTATCATGTCCAAAAGTTTCTGATATCCCAAATACTAGTTCAGGGCCAGTGAATACAGTATCAGACCCTGGCTTTGCTGCTTTTTCCTTGCCTACAATACCCTTGTGCCTTGGGACTCACAGAGGAGAATAGGGAAAAAGAAAATCCTATCTAAGGACGTCACATCTTTCCAGGCGAAAATGACGGTTGTGCACCACTGCGTTGAAGATATTTAATGACAGGAAAGAGCATACCGTTCAGTTGCCATCTTCACCGACAGTCTGGGTATCAAGGCACGAGGGTTATAAGAGCAACGAGCTGGCGGATGAAACAGCTAAACAAGACTGATCAACGCTATCCATTCATTGGATCGGAACCGCGAAGTCGACAATACAAATGGTCACAACGAAGTGAGTAGCACAGAAATATCTTGAATGGTGGATAATCTCACCAAAACTAAGACATGCGAAACAGTTTATTGGAGGACATTCGCCAACATTTACAGCAGACTTAATAAGCAATGATGTGTAAGCTTAACAGATTCAAAATTTTGAACAAAAGGAGTTCGTCGCTTAGCACGACACATATTTAGTATTCTTTTGGTAACAGCATACAATTACGGTCCTGTAACTGAGTGTTTAAATTATATTTTCCGTCGACCGTGTATTCCGTATTCCGTGTATTCCGTCGACTCGATTATTAACACACTCGCTCTGCTCGTGCGTTAAATTATCTCGATTGTTAATTGCCCTCATTAATACACTTGTTGGTTAAATGACTATTTTCCAGGCCGTTTAATAACCGGTAGAAAAACTAACTCATCTCCCTCACGATCACTAGATTCATATCTTTTAGATTTTCAGTATTTATAGTTGTCACAAAAGGTCTACCTACTACTTTGGAGAATTTCTGTTCCACAAATTATCCAAAATATTACACCTGCAACGTTATCAAATACACTACAGGCTTCCACAATCGATTAGGATAACACATAATACAATCTTTCAAAGGTCAACCATTTATGTGGATACACCGTTAGCGGTTTTTTTCTAGGGGTAACGGTAAGGGTAACGGTAAGGGTAACGGTAAGGGTAACGGTA
>CAJUYG010000237.1:0-31754 GCA_910591675.1 Galerucella calmariensis | reverse complement strand
GGTAACGGTAAGGGTAACGGTAAGGGTAACGGTAAGGGTAACGGTAATTGGTAACGAAAGTATGGCTGTTTTCGAAGAAGTATTTCTAGAGAGAAAATAATTTGATGAACACTATCCCTGTTTCCAGCCTAATCTTCAAATACAATTTCTGTTTTTAAAACATTTGTCGAATTCAATGATATATCTGCTTCATCAATTTAATATATGCAGTGCTATGCCGTTCCTGTTGTGCTTACTAGTTTACAGCATAAACCCACAATACATTAGGGTCTCGTTTTGCTATCTATGTGAAGGAAATTCTATGCCTTTTGGTAGTGTGATGGTTTTGTAGGTGATAAAACACTTTAACTGTGTCTGGGACGGATACACCTTCCCATTTCAACGAAGAGGCTACTAATTATATTGATATGCATAATATCTTTCTGAATTTGAACTTTTCTAAAAAACTTGAGTGATTTGTCTATGTTATTACACTGATTAAAGTATTAATTTGTAGTTTGTGAGGACAAACTTGTAAGAGAAGGCATTTGGAGTACGTACGAGGATTGTCTTCCAAAGTTGCATATAACACAAATATAAAATGTCGAAATTAACTGTCAATTTAAGGAGCATCTTATATTTGATATGGAGAACAGCAAATTTTTCGATAGCCTTAAATTTGTATTATTTTATAAAAAAATTATGGTTTATACTGAACTCTCTGAAGAATTCATTGCCGTTGGACAAAATTCTTACTTGTTTTTTTGAAAAATTAGGCAAACAAAATGTTCTTGACAATTATTTGAACATTTTTCTCAGATCACAATAAACAAATAAGTTCAAGAACATTTTGTTACTAATTATTTTTCAACGAGAATGAATTTTTTGAAGTTCTTAGAATGCACCAAAATTTTTTCAAATTTCCAAAATATTAATTCCTTTAAACATTATTGATTGCTTTGGAAGATATGCATACTCAAAATGACTATCATACATAAACAAGTAACAACAAACGGGTTTTATTAACAACATTTCCAAAATAGGCTAAAAAAGCGCTATCCCAATAAAAACGTGCACTTTACTGTATCCCATTCCTAGTAGACTATCATATCGTTGGAATGTCATGAAATAATATTTATCGCCAACCGTCAGTAAAGCCATCAATTATCAGATTGATTTCCGGAAGTAAACAAAGATTTTACCTCCCTTTACGTTCATATCATCCAATGAACCATCCAAATAGACCTAAACGAACTTTGGTGACGTATTTGCCATGAGCGTATAATTTCGGTTCCTAATCTATCACGCTGTATAAAAAACCGCCCAGCAATAATTTGGGTGAAATTGTTACAGAACATTTAAATTCAAAGCACAATAATCTATTCCGTATAAGCTCGTATAAAACTTTTGAAACTTAAAAGATAAAACGTACATCCACAACATTTTAATGCTGGAATTTTCATATTTTTCACACAAAATTCAAGTAACATCCACAAACAAATTCCTATCTTTAAAAAATGTCTCCAGCGAACGTCTGTGTATAGCTCATCAGCACTTTTATCAGATTTTCTGTTAAATTAGTTTTTTTTTGGTCTCTCGCATTGCTTCTACTATTACTTCTCGTTTGAACATGAAACTTCTTTTAGTCTTACGATGTCTGCGTTGATAAGCATGATTGCTGGGAAAATAACGATCGTTTATTCTAGACGTCCATCTTTATCGAAGCCTTATTAGACGATCTAAATGTTTAATAGTCTACGTGATTTTACCAAAGATTCTTGATTGATGATAAAAAAAAACTGGAAATTGAATTTTAAAATGATAAAAAAGTACTTGCAGATCTGATACGATCATTTATAGATATGGATGTTTTAAATCGCAATATTTTGAAGTAAAGATTGTACTGTATTTCTATATACAATTACTTAAGGACCTCCCTGTATATATGTACCGGGTGGTCGGTCCAATAAGCCGATCTCTCGGCTATATATCAGAAACTATTCATGTGATGACGTTAGGAGAAAAAATTCCTTTGGAAAAGTGGACCAAAGAAATTGCTGGAAATTAATTTCAAGTTTCTAGGTTAACCGCTAGGGGGCGTAACCTTGAAGAAAAATTTAAAAACCAATTTCTTGTGAAATATGCCCAATTATACCCAATGTTAAATAAGTAAACTAAAAAAAGGCCTAAATTTCGCACAAATTTGTTCAAGTACTTTTTATTCTATTTTTCCAAATAAAGAGTGGGGTCATTAGAATCGGTTGATTCAAACCAAAGTTATAGGTATTTATCCACAGACACTTTCCCACTTTTCACCACCCTTTATTTGGAAAAATAGAATAAAAAGTACTTGAACAAATTTGTGCGAAATTTAGGCCTTTTTTCAGTTCACCTATTTTTCGCTGGGTATAATTGGGCATATTTCACAAAAAACTGATTTTAAAATTTTTCTTCACAGGTTATGTCCCCTAGCGGATAGCCTAGAAACTTAAGTAAAGTAATTTCCAACAATTTCTCTTGTCCACTTTACCCTAAAGTTATAACATGAATAGTTTCTGATATATAGCCGAGAGATCGGCTTATTGGACCACCCGGTACACCCATTTTTACTTCACTGCTGCATATACCCCCCTCCTACAATTATATCTGGTGATGATTTTTCAGTGTTCACTTACTTTTACTTCCTAAATAAATTTAAAACTGGACTAAATCCTAAATCCTCCTCACCCTTGCCACACAACTACCATTAGCAATTATTACTTTTGACAATTTTACTTTAACAAACACAACCCAGACTCACACCAACCAATGTATGTTTGATTTTGTATATTTCCATTTATAATAACTTAAAAATTGATGGTTTTGATGTTTCTTTATTCTGATCCAATTTCTCTATAAAAAAATCTAATTATTTTCCCTTTATCACATTATGGAATTATTCGCCAAACAGGCATTTAGTAGCATAAGAACTTTTCTCCAAGACGTGATTCATCAGAAAAGACAAATATAGACGGAACAATTATAATTTTGATGGTAAAACGGAAGTTAACAGAGTACACGAAGCGTTATATAAACAAATATAGATAATTATTGTGGCTGGAAGTTACTCTTCGTAGATGGATGCTTGTCTTCGATGGTTGGAAGATGACCCAAGTCAGTAGAAAATATAATCAATCGGTCGAAAAGTCTACAACCGACGGAATATATTCCCCACCGGCTTACAGGATGTTTTGTATCGGCTGCATCTTGCCAGAAGTTTGTCTTTAATGGCAAAGTGTAGGAATAACAATGTATGAGCATGAACGAATAAATTCAAAGTTAGGAATTATGAAAACGTTAACTCAAATATCAACAAAATATTTACATGAAGGAAGGTATCTACAGCAGGGTAGGGGATCTCTGAAGGCGCGAGGGTGCTGCCACATAGAGAGTCCCGTCAGTACTAAAATTTATAATTTGGTGAGAACTGTAACGCCGTTAGTGGTAGTTGCAGATTCTTCCACATATCAGCGCTGACATCCTAACGTGTTATCTATGATCCTAACCTGACAAGTCTGACAACTGCCTGACAGCTGCAGACCAACGTTTTAACAACGTGTATCGTGAGTTTGTCCGGTTTTCGTTTTTAAAAACTATTTTGCTCATTTGTGTGTGTTGAGTATTCGTAGTTGGTTTTTATTGTTTATAGTGGGACTTTTATTTCAAGAGACAATGTTGAGAATATATTTTGTGAAAGACTGTAATGTGAGGTGCGGTGCACCCGGTAAGCTCTATCTTTATAAAAAACACGTTTTATGAAATGAACAGTGACAGTAGTTATTCTTCTTTACAGCTTTGAACTTCCCAGCATTGTTGTTGAATATTAATTTTTCTTCATGTTTGTCATTGAAATATGTAAAAAAACGTTTTATTTATTGTATACTTTTTTTATTCAATAAAATATATGAACTTGATGATTGTTGCTTTATTTTTCTCACACATTATGGTCCATTTTTTGACACTTCATTTGATTTTACTTGACTATTTGATTGTTATTATTGTAATATATATCTAATGTTGAGTAACTTTAAATGAAATATCAAAAAATGTACCACGAATGTCATTTTGCAATAAAAGTAAAATACAGTAATTTTGAATATGCCGCCAAAAACTGTAAAATTACAGGGATCTTTTTTTTCGGCTGTTAGCGAAGTTTACCACCATCATTTGTATTGAGGTACTAACGGGACTCTAAAGGTGGCGCCACCCGTACAAATAGAGGGCGCCAAGGGTCAGTTTCCCATCTATAAGTATTTCTTTATCTATGATCTACAGTTCCAATAATATTTTCATTCACAGGAGCAAACAAAATGGGCCAATAATCCTTTTTTGAAAATGAGGTGTTAAGAAGTATCTAAAAAAACCATCACAAGGTCAAACAGAAAATATGGACAAGATGAGGCAGATCATAATAAAAACTGCTGGGTCGGAGAAAAATAATGAATGTTGATCAGTTGTACATCTTGGTGGATTCAAACTAACTACGTACCATTTCAGGAAAACAGGAAACTTCTGATCAAAAAACCCTTGGAGTCGCTGACTAACGAAATTTTAAACATTATTATTACATATGAACAAGGGCAGAGGGACAAGTCCCTATATTACTCAAAAACTGAAGATAATATACAAACGAATTACCTACTAGCAAATTAATACATACATTGAAATGAACAAAAATAATAAAAAGAAAAAATACAGGATCATAAAACAAAAGTCACATCATTGTACCCTAAGGAAGCACCTGTATACAATAGGGTAATGAAAGAATCGTCACTGAACACTGAACTAGTAAATAAAATATATTCTTCCAAAAGTTTCAAAATATCCTCGAAAATATCGAATATTTATGTCCATTTTCCACTTTACGTTGACTTTTAGAGATAAAAAAAGCACACACAAACACGTAATGGTCTCAAACAAACATATAAATGATATTTGCGTCGATGAAGCAATTAATAGTTGATTAAAATACAATATAAACACACAACTACACATAACCTAATGCAATACAGGCCATATTGACATAAGTAAACACACGTATCATCGGTAGTGTTCGGAAATCCTCGGGTTGTGGTCGGAAAGTGCATTGAAATTTGAATTTTATTTTTTCTCTCATTTTTTGGGAATCAAACCACAATAAATTTTTTATTTCTTTTTATTTCGACGTTTCGGTAGCGTTTTATTTTAAAATTTGGGAGTAATTTCCAAAGGAAACTGGTTTATTTCCCATTATTAGTAATTTTTGATATCATATTTACTATTATAAATTAATATCCAAGCAAAATATGAAATATGCGTGTACTCTATTGGCATATTAAGGAGGAACATTTCTATCGATTGTGCATGGAAGACGAGGTAACAGCATCACACATAACTAATGTAAAGAAATATTTTATTGAAGATATAGACTCCTAGGACTTGAGCACCAAAAGGGGAGTATTTGTCCAAGAAGGACTGATGAAAAGACTGTTGAGCCTGATAAGGGCCTCTAGTCTCTTCACATGAACGGTACAATTATGAGCACAAAAAGCATCTAGGCTGAGCTTAGGTGCCGATGACTCGAAGCCTCTAACTGGTGGTGCTGAACTAACCATTTTATCAGCACCATAACCAAAAGATTTCTCAAAAAATTAACAAAGAGAATGATGAATACATCACAAGGAACATACAGAAGATATTGAAAAAGTATACACTCGGTATAGAACCTATGAACTTCATTGAATTTTTGGAAATATCATTCACAATAAATTATTCATAAACGTTAACAGCATGTGCCTTGTTCTCTATACTTTTAACCACTCTCTCAAAAATATAGTTTCCATCGACATAATTCAATAATACAAGCTATAATTGTCCCGGGACCAATGCAATAACTGTCTGCCAATGTATTGGCCTAGTACTGTCAATATGTAGGTACATTTCATTCGATACAGGAACGGTATACTCTAGGGTCGTAATAACGTAGCAAGAACAGAACATTGGAATACAGAATGTTCCAATTCAAATGTTCAAATTCTTGTAGTCAAACATATGGATATTATAGCAGATATTTTATCGCACCGAAACATATTTTTACTGCATTGACTCACTAGAAGGATTTTATTCTTGTAATGATACAGAAATGGTCCACTCGCTTGAATTTTTGAAGGCGTTGACTGCATCTTCTGGATACCTACTGGAAACTTTGACCACAAACATTCTCAATTTTCGGAAAAAAAATCGTATATGAAGAATGGTCCAACAATATCATGTTTTCTTACTTTTAATAACTCAATTCGTCGTTGGGGGTTGGTTTTTCGAAACTTCTCAATCACTTCCAACAAACAAATGTACCAACTAGAAGTAACATTTTTTTGATATTGCACAAGAATTACAAGAATTGTTCCTATAGTTCATATAATAGTCTTCTTCATCATTTATGACGTATATGGATTTTGGGTATGTCGTTTCTTTTATTTGCTAACGTTAAATTTAATAAAAAATAAAATCATCAGGATCGTATTAAGCCAAATTCGAAAAGGCTATGAAATTAATAATTATCAGCTTCTTTTTCTAACTGAATATACTTCAGAACTTTCAGAATGATGATGCTTTTTCGTGTATCAATAGGCATATTTTTTGGAACTTTAGTTCTTTATGCCAGGTTATGTTTGAGCGACCAGGGGTCGCGACGCAAAAGATAAGACCGTTACGCGTTACGTTCCGCTACGTTATGTTACGTTGCTTCGTTATGTGCCTTGCTTGCGTGCTTGTGCCTCCTTAGTCTCTCTCTCGTTCACGAAGCAGCGATTCAAAATAATATGTTCCTGCCAGGATTCGAACCCGGGCCGCCCGCGTGCAATGCGAGCATTCTACCACTGAACCACCGATGCTATATTTAAATTCTATGCAAAGCTGGTATTCGCAGTGCCGGTGATCTACTTGAATTTGTTTGGATCAATTTTTACTATTATTTCCATAATTTTTTTGTGCGATTAACGGGTCTAGCACATTTATTTTCGAAATACAGGGTATTGAAATTTTGAAAACTTGAAGATTTTAATTCGATAACTTTAAAATGAATGGATAAATTGATTTGGCATTTGGCAGGTTGTTTTTTAATGTAAAAGGGCATATTTTGAAAGAAATTGTAGTTTGTGCAACTAGTGTGGATATGATGGCCATATCGCAAGAGGACGAAGTTTAAGCACGACGCCGTAGGCGGAGTGCTCAATCGTTCTAGTACGATATGGACAACCCACACGAGTAGAGCAGCATATTTTTTCTATGACCCACTTAAGAAAAAATCTAGAAAATGAAAAATTCTATAAACTGTAATACTTATAACTTCAAATTAAACATTTTACAATTCAATTTTATGTTTCCACTAATTGTGTGGTGTACAGTTCTTGAATGTCCAATTTGTATAATGCTACGGTTTCATTTTTTAAATATACGATGCTGTTATAATATAAGTAGATGTTGCCAGTCGGACTCCCTCATGAAGGGTACCGTACCATTATCTATAATAATGAATATTCTGCTAAATATTTCAAACGTCTACCTGTTGTTGTTATTATTATCAAGCAGAATAATTATTTTTAAAAATAAAAGTAACAATTAAAAAAAAAAAATTCACGGGAATCGAACCCGGGTCTACGGCGTGAGAGTCTGGATTGCTTACTACTCGACCACTGAGAAATATGAAAATTGTTTATCTATAACGTCAGATGTACCTATTACATAATTTTATAAAATCTGAGGTCCCCTTAAATACCCATTTTATTCTGTTTTAAGTATTTGTTGGTAGTTTGTACGGATTATTTCTTTTAAGTGTATCTTTGTAAATGAATATTCTTATGGTTAGGCTTTGACCGATATTGATGTTCAGATATTGTTATGTGCAGCTTCTTCGCGCATACGACTGCAACTTCTAGACTTCTAGTGGGTTCTTCTTATGTGAAACATGAAAAATATGTATGGTACTTTAAATACGGTTTCGAACATTTACTTTAGACGATATTGAAGTTATAATGTTTTTTGTGTAGTAAACTTTTTCTTAAAATTTACAATAACTTCCCTTCTGTACTTTTATGTACAATTGCTCACCCTGTATAGAGCAGCATTAACTTATGTATGTATATTGAAGTTACATTCACTTATTGCTATAAAATGGTTAGCAAATACTATTTTATTTTGGCCAACAGTATCTTCCAAACTATTTGGATACAAAAAAAAGGATGATAGAAGCTGCCCCATGCCAAGAGCACTACATTTTGTTGACATATTGTACTCCACTTTATAGGAGAATTGATAAACAATAATTTTTAGTTTCAGTAGTATAACCAAATTCACGTTTTCTTTTTGTTTCAGGAAAACTGTCAAAACTACATTAGAATTATGGCCAGAACTAATACAGGAAAATTTCTACTCTGCGGTACCAACGCTTTCAAACCTATCTGTAGAGAGTATAATATTTTAACTAAAAATTATACGGCAGCCAAGGAAAAGCCAGGTCAAGCTGTTTGTCCCTATGATCCCCATCATAATTCTACAGCAATATATGTCGGTAAGTGAAATTTTATAACTTTTACCAAGCTAGGAATCTTGGAACTGCTGACGATTCTCGACAATGTTTACAACATTGTTGACACTAAAACTTCCCTGTGATGGATATAAATTATTTTCTATTAATATATGCACTTTATTCGGGATAATACAACAAGAATGAACAAATAAATTTTTCGAATTTCCCACAAATAGTTTTGCCTGGAACCTGAAACGGACCAAAAAAAAAACCATGAAGCTGAAGTTCTCGGGCTTTATTCCGAACATTTCTTTTCAATTTTAGTGGGTTGAAATTTAAAAAAAGAAGAAGAAGAAACAATTACTTTTCTAGCTTTTTTATCAATTCGATATATTCAATGTCTCTTAAAACGTGAATACTTCTTAATTGAAATGAAGCAAATATCGCCTATCTCTTCAATATTTAAAATGAAACTTTCATGAAGATGTCTATACTGAATACCAACTGTAACATTTATTTTACTTTGCTTTCACGTTCTCAGTACAAAGCAATTTGTTTCATAAGTAAACTTCATCATTAATATTAGACTCCTCCAAATATCTATTATTAGGATAGTATATTTGAGTCTATAAAATAAATTCTCAGGATTTGATTTTAATATTTTAATGTAGGTAAGTGATTAATAAAATATAATTATATTAACCAATACAAGGTAAAACTATCCCATCATCAACAATTATTGTAGTATAATTGAAATTTGCACCAAATATTTTGAAATTATCCGAATCTAGTGAATTATTTTTAAACTGAATGTTTGCTATTAAGTCACGGAATGTCATTGTTTTGTACTAGTGTTCATTTTATCACTCGGTGACAAAATGAAATTTTTTAAATATGGCGAGTGCGAAATTCGCTTTCGCATCCACCATATTTTAAAAAACGCTAGTGACTTCGCCACAGATGACACATTTTGTAAGCAATAAAAAAGATAATTAACCAAGAGTATGGAGGAATTCAAACAATAAATTGTTATATACAGAGTATTCCAATGAAATCTATCCATTCCACATAATCCTGAAGGCGACACTTTTAGGAAGAAACTGAAAAGCACGTCAAAAATCATATGAAGGAGGACTTCTTTTTCCTCATAGACGTTAGAACTTCAACCTTCTTCCCACTATGGTCATCAAAACCAATTTTATGATTTTTGACGTGTTTTTTCATTTTTTAATAAAAGTGACGCATACAGAATTATGTGGGGTGGTTAGTTTCCATTGAAATGCTCTGTATATTAAAATATTCTGAATTGTACGGAAACTTAATGAAAGTGCGGGCTCATAGTAATTAAAAAAAAATATCTTCTGTATGTTCCTTGTGGTATATTATTCATTCTTTTTTTCAATTTCTTGGGAAATTAAACCACAATATTTTTAAATTCTTTATTTCAACGTTTCGGTAGCGCTATTAATTCCCCATGCAGTAAACTATCGAATCATATATTGAAAATTATTGAACCCCTCGCGGGACAGACAAATTCATACATCAGAAATAGCAATCATTTTATAGAAAAGCTATCAGATTTGAATTTCAACAAAAACCATTATTTGGTCAGTTTTGATGTAGTTAGTCTCTTCACGAATGTACCGGTACAAAAAACAATAGAACTTGTCCAATCAAAATTAGAAATTGATCAGACCCTTACAGAAAGAACCAAATTGAGCGTAACAGCAATAATAGAATTATTAAAATTATGTATAACATATTTTCAATTCAATAATGATTTTTATGAACAGAATTTCGGTCTTGCCATGGGCTCTTGTCTCTCACCAATTTTATCAAATATTTACATGGAACATTTTGAAGCCAAAATAGTAAATAATCAAAAATTAAAACCAATTGTCTGGTGGAGATATGTAGACGACATCTTCGCAATATGGCCTCATGATTTAATATCTCTTAATGATTTTTAAAAAAATATAAATGAAGGAGAGGAATCTATAAAATTTGAAATTGAAATTGAAAATAACAATTTTTTGCCATTTTTAGATGTTCTTATTAATAAAACATCTACAGGGTATGAAACAAGTGTATACCGCAAACCAACACACACTAATAGATATTGGAATTTTGACTCTAATCATTCTATAAGCGTTAAAAAAGGATAGTAAAATCTTTATACGATAGGGCCAGAATCATTTGTTCTAGTGATGATCAATTTACAAAGGAGAAAACTTTTTTAAAAGATGTTTTAAATAACAATAATTACCCTGCAGAATTTGTAAATAAGGAGATTAAGCATATAGAGAGGGGCTCATTGTTAATACCCCATAACAATAATATTAATAATTCAGCTAACATAATTTTTAGAAACTTGACAATACTGTATGTTAAGGGTTTATCAGAAAGAATTAAGAAAATTGGTAATCAATTCAATATTAGAACTAGTTTTAAATCGAATAATACATTGAGATCAATACTAACAAAAACGAAACCAAAGAATGAAGAACAATCTTCAAAAAACTGCATATATCAAATACCATGTGAATGCGACAAATTTTATTTAGGTGAAACATCTAGACCATTGAAAGTACGAATAAACGAACACAAAAAATATATCAAAGATAGGGAATTCTTTAAGTCAGCTATTTGCAAACATGCTTGCGAAGAGGGTCATCAAATTCAATGGGATTCATCAAAAAAATATTAAAAGAACCCAATAATAAAAGACGGAAAATCAAAGAAAGTGCTTCAATACAACTAAATGCAGATAAATGTGTAGCTAGTATTTCAGCCGAATGTAGTCAAATTTGGTTACCAATGTTAGAAAGAGAAATTTCCAATAATCAATTACCTGCGTTATCAGGATAGCATCATAAGTTTTTATCCAGGTTTTCTTATGATTTATAATTTGAATAGTTGTTAATCGATACACATTTCAATACACAAAATCACAAAACTGAGTATACATATTTCATAAACTTAAATATTCATACACAAAAAAACTATCAAGAAACGCGTTTCATTAACAACATTTCCAATATAAGCGAAAAAAAACGCGCTATCCCAATAAAAACCGTTCCTGGAACGTGCACTTCACTGGATTCCATTTCTAGTAGACTATCATATCGTTGGAATGTCATAAAATGAAATATTTCATTTCACATTTTGCCAGAGATATGATCTACTATGAATGGACCTTAATAAAAATTTGATAACAAAAAAATTTGCAGTCTTAAACTTCAAAATATTTTTTGATTGTCTAGTTGTCAAATTTTTTCTGTTGTGTCAGTTAGGGATAAAAATTAATTTCTACTTATTTTTTCTTGACAACGGTAGCTGGAACGCTACCGAAACGTTGAAATAAAGAATTCAAAAATATTGTGGTTTAATTTCCCAAGAAATTAAAAAAAGAATAAAAAAAAACTTGTAGAACTGAGCTGCAAACAACGTCCAAAATCGAAGTAGCAAAATAAGAAAAAAAAACTGGTTTTGTGTGTATTTATAAGAGAAAAATTCACGGATTTAAATTCAAAAATAAATTGACTACGTTAAAAGCATAAAATATCTTTGAAAGGAAATTTATTTTTGTTATATAAAAAAAGTATAAAGTTTTCTTATTTAAAAAAGTTGGGATATGTATAATTTATTGTGAAGAACGTTCATTATAATAGTTAAATAGAACATCGTTGGATAAACGTCGTGGAGAATAAAATTATGGCTTGAATATCAAAACTTCATGACAGGCATTTATTCAGTGACTATACGCATGCAAAAGCCAAACAGAATAATGGTATTTATTGTACATATTTATAGAAAATCCTAAACTTAACCCTCTTCGAGTGACTGTTGAAATCACCAATTTTTAAAATGAAAAGTCCTGCGATATATTTTACGGAAGGTCGTTTTATTCTGTACTCGTTTACAAATAAAACAAGGTAAAAAAATTAGGTTTAGCAGTTTGAGACTATTTCATGTACGAACGAGCGTAGAGTGACACACAACTGTACTTCGCCTATCGAATAAACAGAAAAATCGGAAAATATAACAAAAAACTATGACATTCACTAACGTAATTGAAAAATTCACATAAAACGACAAAATAGTTACTTAACAGGTGATGAAATACTTGGAAAACTCTTGCGTTAAGAATTTTTTCTACGCCCATGTCTGTAAACGTCAAAAATCGCACTGTCAACATTCCTTTCAAATGACTTTTAACAATAACATGCACGTAATGAGATCTCATAACATACATATGTGCGTTTTGAGAAGAAAACTTAAACTTCTTGGTTGAATTAAATTACAATCAAATTTTTATTCACGTACTACTTTATTTGGTTTACTTACATACTTTTCATCAAAAAAACATGAAAGCTTTTAGCATTTTAGATTAAAACAGTGATGCCACTAAATGTCGGCAACACATTATACAATTCCTAAAAAAAGAATACGCATTTTCTTGATATGGAAATAAGCGTCATCTCATTTATGCTGTCAATTTTTGTAACAAGATATAGTATCCGAACATTTTCCAACTTTGCCTACGAATATGTCTGTTGATGAAATTGTGAGCACTCGGAAGAAAATACTTATGAAATTTATGCACTCGCCGCTGCGCGGCTTCTTGCATAAACTTTTTCATTTCGTGCGTAATGGGTTACCTACAACTCTTGTTACGTAATATACTATTTCCTACGACCACATAGGAAAGGAACGTATACCGCACTCTGCAGTTCCACGCAAAGTCTGCTTCCTACAGTTCTCCAGCTGCTCACCCTTTTAATTGCTACATCCGGTACCCTTCTGTTCACATCATCCCACCATGTTTGAGACTTTATCTAGTTCACAATATCTTTTTCGATAGTATCCAAATTCTTAAGTGGACTAAACTCGTTGTCCTGTATCTTTTTAGAGCCCAATATCTTTCTTAATAGGAGCTTTGTCCATTTTTATCTATTTCATTTTATTTTAGTTTTATAGTATAGGAAATAATTTCGTTAGACTTTATTTTTCTGATGCACCTAGTAGATGTATTTACTAGTTTGGCGTAATGATGAAATACAGGGTGTACCAACCTTACGACAAACTTCGGTATATGGGTTATTTTAAGAGAGATATCAAAAAATGTTATTAACAAAAATAGTAGATGTGTTGAAGGTCCGTATTTTGAAATTATATCGAACTATACAGAGTTCTACATAAATCCGTTACAAACCAAACATATGATTTTTCAAATGGGAACCCCTGTATATTATACCGAATACGGATTGGTTACATTTTTTTGAAGCTTTTGATACAAGGTTTTGCTACGTTATACAGAGTCCTTCTAAAGATATGGATACGTTTATGTGAAAATCGTAGGTAAATCAACGCTCTGTAGCTTGTTGTACGTTGAAGAAAAAAAATGTATTTTGCCAAACAGAGTTTCGTAACATGATGCAATATCTCCGTATCCTATTAAATCTCAATTATATTCTTTCTTATATACAGGGTGAACGGAAACTTGAACCTGTCATTTTCTTTCTTATTTCAAATGGAGCACCCTGTATTTTATAGCAAAAATAGAATCTTCGATTATGTAACTTTAATTTTTGTCAAGCATTCCCTATACCCAAAGTTTATAAAAACACAGTTATTTTGTAATATTTATTGTAAAATATAACTACTGACCTATTATGTGAAAGCATTAACCGTTGTATGTAACAAAAAATCCTAATTAATAATAAATTTCAATGAACAAATTATTCTAACCTAGCCTAACCTAACCAAAAGTATAATCCCAACCGTAATATTTAACTAAAGGTTCAAAATGTTCACCGTTAACATCAATGCAATGCTGCAGAATAGTTCAAATGATTGACTAACGTTTCTCAGCATATCAAGGTTAGCAGATCGAAATGCCGCACTAATCATCTCTTTCATGTCATATGGGATTTTATAAACTTATTCTTCACAAGACCCGAAAAAAATATCCTCATGTTAAATCGGGTGACCGTGCTGGCCAATCAGTTGGGCCCCCTCTTACAGCATTGCATTGATGTGAACACTTTGAACCATCAGTTTAATATTACGGTTATGATTATACTTTTGGTAGCTAGTTTTGTTTAGAATTAATTATTCATTAAAATTTATCATTAATTAGGATTTTTTGTTACATACAAAGTTTATTGCTTTCACATAATAGGTCAATAATAATAGTTTACAATAAATATTACCAGATAACTCTGTTTTTATACACTTTGGGTATAGGGAATGCTTGACAAAAATCAAAGTTACATAATCGAAGACTCTATTTTTGCTATAAAATACAGGGTGTTCCATTTGAAAGAAGAAAAAAATTGACAGGTTCGAGTTTCCGTTCATCCTGTATATAAGAAAGAATATAATTGAGATTTAATAGGATACGGAGATATTGCATCATGTTAAGAAACTCTGTTTGGCAAAATACATTTTTTTTCTTCAACGTACAACAAGCTACAGAGCGTTGATTTACCTACGATTTTCACATAAACGTGTCCATATCTTTTGAAGGACTCTATATAACGTAGCAACATTTTCTGATATCTCTTAAAATAACCCATATACCGAAGTTTATCGTAAGATTGGTTGGTATACCCTGTATATTAACTTTCACATTCTAAATGTTATACTATAATCCCTAGATTATATTAAAAGTGTGCCTGGCCCTTCATTTCAAAACTGTGATATTATAAATTTGGTAAATTTATTGTGACACACTATTTTAAATTCTGTAGATATCGTGGTCACAGCTTAGTACATTGAAAAAAATTATTTCGCAAACTTTGCAGTCTTTAAAATAAATCAAAAATCAAATCAAATCAAAATACACCTTTCATTTTAGGCCAAGCTATAGGTAAATTTTTATGACAAAAATCCTTTTAGAAAACGAGCTCGCAAACGTTGCTCACGAAATTGTTATGGAAATTGAAAACAAAAAAGACGTCTTTTTTTAGTCTTTTGTTGGTAACACGGAAGCATATATTAACTAATCGTAATGGTGCTGTAATGCGAATTGTAGATTGAACTGTTTCAATCCTTACAATGTGGAACTGCATTTAATTAAGTAAATTGAATGAAATATAATTGAAAATTCCACTGTATAATACATTTATGTTCATGAAACCGGTCAAGGACAAAAATAAATATATTATACTGTGGAATTATTAAGGGGCATCTACCAAATTCGACCTTGCACAATTATGCTTTGTATATTTTTTTTGTTTTCCTACGTCCTCACGTTTAAGTTCACATAACGAAAATTTTATTAGAAATATGAAAGCTCCGCAACATGTAGGTAGCCAAGCGGTCCATTTTTATCCGATATTTTAGTGGTAGCAACCGAATTTCAATAAGGAATTGTACGGTCATAAGTAATTTCGGGATTCTGAGATTTTTATATAGTATTCAAAAAGCTTCAAATTAGACTTCTTATCAATTAGTTTTTCCATTGAATCCATATTTAATTGTTTACAAGGGCTCAAACTTTGCTTAATATGTGTAATTACCTCATGATTCGTATTTTTTTCAACAAAATTTGGTTAGCATTTCAAAGTTTTTATTCGATGAGAGCTCTAAGTTCAACATTAATCTACATGATATATTTTTTCCTTAATTTTCAATACATCCATTACTTCAAAATTCTTTGCCAAAAATGTTTCGATATTTTCTCAAATCGCTGCCGATAGATTTCCCTTGATTATATTTTATATATATTTTTTCTACTCCTATACTATAATTTGTTAATTAAATGCCAATTTTCAGTTTCTTAATGATACTGGTTTTCATTATGGAACTGAGAAATTGACCGATAGAAATCAATCGACAGGAATCCCTATGTCACATCTTATAAATAACACACTTTATACATAATTATAGCCGATAATCGATTAAATCAATGCAAAAGATTGAGTGAATTTGTCACTATTTCGATGCTCTATTGCTTGGTCTATTTCGCGATACGACAGAGTCGAACATAAAAATCATAGCTAGTAGTTGTCATGTCTTCTGGGTGGACCAATTTATTTTTATAGTTGCGAACCATGCAAAGTAGTAAAGAAATGAGTTAACTTTTCGGTATTAATCATTAAAGAAATTGTCAACGGTAGATACCGCTTTGTTGATTTGCCACTATTATTATATGAATTTGAATTTCGCGACTGGTTATCTTGAATCAAACAATAATCAATATGAACAAGTCACGCATTCATTTTGCTCAGATAAGCGTGGACACGCCACCCTAATTAAATAGACCTAGTTTTTGCCGTAATGTATTTCCAAATTAATTGCTATTTCGCGTCAAGTTAGACAGTATCAATATTAATAATAGACATTTTTTTATTTTACTGAAATTATAATCTAGACGTTGCCAATGGATTTTTTCAAATTCCTAATATTTCATAATATTAAAACGCACCGGTAAACGTCTGTTCAAAATTACCCAGTGCGGTGACGTAATAGAACAGTAAGGTCGCATATAGTTTCATGTGACAAACGGGTAGAATAAGGCTATTACCCAAGAACAAAGCTGAAATCATTGATATAGTGAATATTGAATATTGGAAATGCAACACAAAGTAGAAATTAAAATATATTGAATCAAACATACCAATTTATACAACTTGGTATTTGCACAACTGATTGATAAATCTTTCAACCAATTGACGAGCGCAATCGCATCCACCTTGTTGGAGTGATACAGTTATTCAAAAGTTTAGTTTTAATTAACGTCCGTAAAAGGCAAAAGAGTAAACTGATAGGCATCAATAGTGGTTTACTACGCAAAAAATAGAAATGTCAACGTTAATACTTGCAAAGGCATTTTAACTAATATGAAAGCTTATAATTCATAAAATAAATAATTTTAATACTCTGATACTAAATAGAGGAGTAATGTTCGCAACACGTGTTACAGTTTTTATTAAATGTTGTGTGCCCATTAGCATAGATTGAGAACAAGTTGTGGCGAATCTATGAAAAATATTTCTTCTACTTCCGTCACTCTCACTGTATCACGGGTTTGACATTCGCAAAACGTCACATCTCGTTTGATAATTTTGTAGTTCTATATGTCATTTTCCAATGACACGTCAGTCATTATCTGTCATTTTGTGAATATAATTAATTTTCCGCAAGTGGTAGGTACAATCGTTTTTCTACGAGCGTGAGGAAAGTCAACAGAACTAATCAAAAGTCGAGATATTTTTATTAAACAATTCCACCAAAATGCAAATTATATTTTAAACTGATCGAGAAGTATAAATGTCACTTTTGACATTTCGATCATTTCGAAGAAATTTAAATTATTTTATTCGAAATTCGAATATTTCAATACGATCGCGCAAAAAATGGTATAAGCATTTCGAACGTTAAGGGTAATACCGGTCTCCAGCAAAATTTCTGTCGACCGGTAAACAACCCTTACCGTTCTTGATACTTAATATACTATAACTGCTCGCCAAAGTACCCACTTTCCCGGAGCTCTAATGTCAACATTTTCGTTAAAGACAAAATACCAGCATATTTTAGCCAGAGAATTTTTGAAGGGTATGTTAAAAATATCACAGTTGACATGATAATGCCGTAGCCTGACGTTTTGATGCACTTTGTGTTTTATTACAAGTTTCTAAACCATTTTTAAAGATGTGTAGCAATTAAAGAAGTGGCAGCTACCACTAATGTATTACTACCAACAAAATACAAGGAAAGGTATGAAAAAGCCCATACATATGAAATTTTCGAAAAATGGCGCGAAGAGAAAAAAGTAAAAATGGTAAATGAAGGTCAGGACCAGTGAATACAGTTTCAGATTCTTGTACCCCGGTACCCACTTGAGAGTTACTCTATTATGGTTTCACGAGGTTAAGAGTGTTTGTAAGCACTCTCGGGCCAATCTAGATCTGATCTGGGGACATGCTGTAGATATTAGTGCTGCCTGGCTATCCGAGAGAATAAGGATCTTCTTTATTACAGGGTGAGCTATCCCTTATTTCATCCCTACTATCCCAGCATAGGTTTTTGTGCCGTTTTAATACGAAATATTTTTTCTAGCTGCTTGTATTGATCTACGCTATACATGTTCCGTTTTTATAAAAATTAATCTAAAAATTTTAATCAACTTGGTAGTTGTAGCTATCCCAGGTGCATATAACACACGATTCTATTAAGTATTGGGTCGGCTACATGTCAAGAGAGCCGTTGATTTATTTACCGTTAATGATAGCGGGTGGCAACGGACTCGATCTATGCCTGCCGAGCCCGCATATCCAACACCCATCGAACCAAATCTTTATCCCAGTAGGTTGTGATGAGGGGAATAAGATACATCATCAATCACTTGCGTGTATTAACGTCAGCTCAAGGTATGCCCCTGCCCCTGATCTAAATAAAAACAACCAGAACACGAAATTGATGTTAAGCTGCGTGAATAGGTGGGTATTAGGTACAATTTAAACTTGCTTGTTTTAGTTCAAATTGAAAACTTGATTCTGTCTTCATATGAAATAATATATTAAAGAATAATTTATTTTTTGCTGCGGATTTCGAGTGAACTACAGTACTTTTATAAGATATATTACGATATGGAAAGAAGAAGGTTAATTTTATCAAGTTTACATAAATGTTTTCCAATACGAACTCTCCACTATTAATAATATACAGGGTGTTTTCCAATGACACAACATTTGCAGATACCTCCCGTAAAACTGGACAAAATAATGTAAGGATTGAGGATATTTACTTTTCAAAATAAAGGGTGTTAAAGTTATGAGAAATTAAATGTTTTAACATGATAAACTTCAAGATGGATGAATGGATAAATTGATTTGACATTTGATAGGTTGTTTTTAAATGTAAAAGGGCATATTTTGATGAAAAAACATGGTTCAATTCTTGATCCAGTGGTGTAGGTACATTTGGAAGAATATGTCCTTCCCCTCCCATTTTTTACACCTGACCAGGTATCAGGTGAGGAAGGTAACTAAAAATAAGATAACATATAACATATTTGAAAGTCGGACATGTGAAAATAAAGTTTATTTATTTTTTGTGGAGCTTTAAAGCGTCTGACAAAAGTTTTGGTCCGTGGAAAGTATCTGACCCTCACGATACCGCTCTAGAATATTATTCTACAAAACATATATAGGAATCAGACATACAAATTTAAGTGAATTAACTCTTATTTTCGTTCACCTTTCTCACCTGATACATGCCCAGGTGCCCTTAGGCTAGCTCCACAAACACACACAGGTATTCAAAGCACACGAGATGCTACTGGGAACCTAACATTTCATCTATTTGACAATAATTTATGTCTTATCGCTCTGGGATCTTGGACTAACAGGTACATCCTTATACAATTATACATGCCAATAGACTATTCTAGAATAACTGACTTTGACGTCGGCCATATTGTTCTGTAGAACAACCGATCAGTTATAGTTGAAGCACAGAATACACCATCCCAAGAAGAAGCGAAGCTTGTGCTATTTTAGAATTCATTTTCTGAGTGCGCATGTCTGACAGTAGCCATTTTAAGCCCGTTATCTGTCAATGACATGTGATTTTATTGTTTACCACAGAATTTTCTTTGTTGTAAGCTTTTTGATTATTTACATATTTTTGTGTGTTTTGAACGATAAAATTTGTTTACAAAATTACATTTATTAGTTATGACGCCAAAAACTTGTGCAATTCGTGGCTGTCATTCAAGTGATGGATGAATAATTGACTGAAAAGGGCATTAAACCAACCATTACTGCATGAAGTCTAGATATAAGGAGCATAAACTTGTATAGAAAAAATGTCCGCGAAAAGCATTGAATAGTAGATGGCGCGAGAGTAGCAAATTGGTCTGAGGACAGAGTGAAGTATGCCGACCAAGTTAACCTAGAAAAATCTCTAAAATAAACAAACCATCTCCATTTACATAACCTTAAATAATTTACCATGACATTCCAACTAAACATTTCAGACCAATTTGCTACACGAGCGCCATCACAATTTAACGCATTTCGAGGACATTTTTCATAATACAGAGTTTGTGCTCCTTATGTCTAGTCTCCATGCATTACTGGTTGGATATATGCCATGCTCACAAATAGGACAGCCACTACATCCCTTCAGAACGAGACCATCAGCTTTAAGGTTTCCAGGGGATGCCCACAAGGCGGAGTACTATCTCCCCTACTGTGGTCTATCTTGATAGATAACTTGCTTAGCGATTTCGAAAGAGAAGGGGTAGAACTGCAAGAGTATGCAGACGACCTTGTCATCTTGGCAAGGACCAAGTCAGGAAGGGTAGCATATAATATCCTCCAAAAGACGTTGGACGATGTCCACAGTTGGTGTCAGAGGGAACAGATGTCTGTTAACCCTGGCAAAACTGTAATAGTTCCCTTCACTAGAAAAAGGAAGTTGGAGGATCTTCCACCACTTTCCTACAATGGTGGAAATTTGCAGCGGAAGTAAAATATTTGGGGATTATCCTAGATAAGAAACTTACTTGGAACGCTCACTTGGAAAAAGTTATCCATAAGGCCAGACTATCTTTGTGGACATGTCGCAGGATCTGTGGAAAATCTTGGGGCTTGGGACCCAAACAAATCTATTGGATATATGTGATGATTGTTAGACCAATGATCACATATGGAGCTATTGCCTGGTGGCCATAAGCTTTACAGCGAACAGCCCAAGCAAAGCTCTCTGGTTTACAGACACAGGCTTGTCTGGCAATCACTGGTGCTATCAGCTCCACACTGTCAGCAGCCAGGGAAATCCTTCTGGACCTACCTCCTCTCCATATATTTTTGGAAAGAGAGGCTAGATGGACAGCATACAGAATTGTACATATTTCTAAATGCCCAAATCAGGCTTATGCAGAACGAAGCAGAATACTAGCGGACAGTGAAAGTCACAGTATTCTGGGAATGACATAATGCCTCCAACAGTAAACTACGACCTGCCTTACACCGTCCTAATTCCAAATAGAGATGAATGGATCCTCCGTAAGGATGAACTATTAAGAGCAGACAGCTGTTGGTACACAGACGGCTCAAAAACACCCTCAGGCTCTGGTGCAGGTGTATACGGGCGCAGACGTAGGACAGAAATTTCAACCTCTCTAGGATCCTATGCAACCGTATTTCAGGCGGAAATTTACGCCATTGTTTCATGTGTGGAGAGAGTGGAGCAAGCCAATCTCATACATAGAACAATAAAAATTTTCTCGGACAACCAAGCGGCTTTAAAAGCACTTAGCTCTCGCCGTGTAACGTCGAAATTGGTTTTAGACTGCCAAAAAAGATCCCTGGCCATTCTGGCATGGAAAGAAACGAGAAGGCAGACTTTCTTGCAAGGGAGGGTGCCGCACGTGTTTCTATCGGACCAGAACCCACAATTGGCATCGCAATAAGTTTTGGCAAATAAACACTAAATACCTGGACAGCAAGAAGAGCTTTAGACTTCTGGCATAATTTACCAGGATTGGTTCATTCAAAGGCTTTTATACATCCTTCGAAGTATGTCTCCAAACAAAAGTTAGACCATAGCAGGCGTGACCTACGTTGTCTAACAGGCCTTTTAACTGGCCACTGTCATCTGAATCATCATATGCTAAAACTTGGACTGTCGGAAGATCCGACTTGCCGTCTTTGTTTGGAAGATGATGAAACATCAGAGCATATAATTTGTGCCTGCGCCGCCGCGGCTCGAATCAGGTATCTGATGTTTGGCAGGGTCTCTCTCTCGCCCTCGGACCTGAAATATCATTCACCAAATAAAATAATCGGCTTTGTTAAGAAACTGAATTTGTTTGGTGAAATCTGAATAGGTGTGAGCCACAATAGACTCTTGTGAGTCGCAGTGGAGGGCCTTATAGATCCACTCACCACAAACCCAACCTAACCTAACCTATATTTATATATTTTTCATAATATTTGTTAAGCTGTTAAATTAACTTTAACAATTCATAAATTGAGTTTAACAATTAAAACTTTGTCAAAACAAGTAATAAAAATAAACAATTATTATTTGAGATTCTTTGGTTTCACTTTTTTGCGTGTAGTTAACATCTAATTTCCATTTTTTGAACCATTTTCTCAGTGTAACTTGATCCGTTATCTGTCAAAGTCAGTTTGAAGGTCACGAAATTTTCTCCACAAAACATCAAAGGATTTACTCCGGCTTTCGTTTCTTGTTTGGTTGTGTATTCTGTGGTTGAAGCCTGTGTGCATGTCAACGGAATATATATTTATTTGAATAATAAAAACTTCACAAATAACATAGGGAGCAGTTAGTTTACTGTCTCCTAATTGAATTAAATAATACCTCAAGTCAACAACTCACCGTTACGAAAATAATTGTAAAAAACATACAGTTTTCCGCGATTACCACGATTTTCGGATAATCGGAAACCTGCGAGTACGTGCATTCGATTTGCAGCAATTTGCAGCAGCAAAAAAAGTCAAATTTCAGCCGATCCTAGTTTAGCTGGTATCGTTGATTTTCGTTAACTGTAGCCAACATGTTATCACTTCTCATCTTCTCATTTCAAGCCATTTAAATAGTTACTAAACAAATTTTCAGACTTGTACAAGCTAAAAGTATTTGAATATCGCATGTATTTTATTGCACATATCATCATTTTCAGTACTTCCATTTTATGGAGGTTTATAATTAAAACTAAAAGCCTATGTTAAAATTATAAACTAGTCATATAAATGTTTGAAATTGTATATAAATCAAACATATAAAATTCGCAGCAATAGCCTATGACATTTTAAACTTCAGTTCAAATGTGCACACTTTTTAATAATAACGTTATTGAATAAAATTTTAATTGGAAACAGTTTTGGCTGCAGCAGTTGATAAATTTAATTTAAAGCTGTTTCCAGGGTATATACAATCTATTATTACGCTAAATTAAAATTCTTGCTTGTAATTACAAAAGAACATTAAACTTCATAGGGTGACATAAATACATCATGTAAATTTAATGTCGTGGGATTATACCATGAGAAAATTTTAATAAGTAGTATATTATTCAACAAGCATATAATGATGGCTATTATTCACGAAGGATCGCGGTGTAAATTTTTATTTAATATATCTATTTATTATTTACTGGTGAATAATTTACGTCATTATACTTGAAGAAGCACACGTAAAATGTTGAAATTATCAAATTGTGGTGGACAAAAAAAGTTTATTACATATTCACCCTAAATTGATAATTTCTTATCAAAAATGACAATGATCCTTTTTTGTTTCCGCAAAATTCTTCCTATTTGCAGTAAGAATGGAAAATAGCGTTCGTTTCGTTTATATACGGGAGCTACAAGACTGTAAAGAATGAAATAAAAGGTTAATTACAAAAAGCCGACAGCGCGTTGAAATCAGGACGACAACTGAACACACTATCATTGTATTTAGGGCGTTCGTGTAATGCATTTAACATTTGAAATCCCCAGATATATGGTTGAGTCAAGTCAAAAGTGCAATTCATTAGTATCAAAAAACAGGAGCTATAGGTAGAACTAATTTTCCATCAAGCCCTATTCACTAGTATTTCTAATCGATATAGACAAGCCAGAACCACTAACGAGGAAGTGAACAAAATTAATGTATAGTGGCAGCAGTAGATATAGTGATGCAAACTGTGCCGGCAAAAGCTTCCGCCTGTTATTAAAACGTAGAAAATTCAACTTTATTTTAAGTTATTGGAATATATTGTTACGAACTCACTGATTCAGAAGCCGGTCCTGTCGCAAACTATGAATGCGACCTTTCTAGAAAGGTTTTTTCGCAGGTAATATTCAGACTGTTCTCGAAGCGTACCATACAATGGTTTATTCACGAATGTTCTCGAATTATAAAGTATACGCAGAAGTGGTATATTCAAGAAGGTTCTAGAGTTACAAAGAACTATATATACGCGGGTTTTTGATTTAGTCAGGGAATTGTTCAGTATACAGTGAATCGGTAAAAGTTTCAGTATACAGTGAGTGAACAGATAATGAATATAAATAGTGTTGAAGATAAATTAGGACAATTATTATACCAACTCTAGATAAATTAGTAGACATTAAGTAGTGTGTATATAAATTAAGTTTATTATAGTGTGTGAGTGTTTCTTCAATAAATCAATAGTAATTAGCCATAGTGAGTGTATAATTTTATCCCACGGTAAAAACAGTTCAAATAAATAAGAAAAACATTACAATATTTAAATAGATCGCCATTTATTCTGTGACATATAGGTTATATGACTTAAAATAGAAGTTAACTACAATAGGTTTGACATAATCCTGTCGTCTTTTTTAAAATCTTGTTGAAGTAAAATAATCTATAACATTATAGATATCACAAATAATAATTATTCTAGTGCTTTATAAGTTTTGAAAAATCTTTTTCAAAGAAACTGACCGTTCAACTGAGAAGCGCTAAAAGACATTCGCCACTATGAAAATCTTTTATTTAGCAACTACCATAGGTCGTAAAGCTACAGTAATTGGTGCATTATTGACTTCTGTCGCTTGAAATTGAGACACTTTCAGATTAAATCGTTTTAATAAAATATGGAGAACACTAGACTACAAAATGTTAGTCTCAAAACTTGCCCTGCGCTCAAACACAGTAAATGTTACTTAAAACGTAGATTGAACAAAAAAATACTAACAGAATTTTTTAACTAATTATACAAATGATTATCGTAAATTTGCACTTATATAGCACTGTTTTTATGGGAATTTACTTCCGCTAAAAAAAATTAATTGACTTTCGTTTTGAAAAATGCACTGACAACCCTCATTATTTCCTATGAGCGAAAAAAATTAAAAAAGAGTCGGAGTAGGTACTTTGTGGTACTATTATGCCAGAAATCAAAATTTCACACAAATAAATTAAAGCAGTGATTTTTTATTAACTTAACAAAAATGGTAATTTTCAAATATTTACTCAGCGCGGGAAAATATGCGAGTTTATTGTGACGTCAGAGGTCTCGTTGCTTGCTTGTTTCTTATAGGCCAGCTCAGGTGGGCGGCCGCAGGTCGAGCCGATGGTTCCGATTCGGCTGGTCAGGGTCAAGTCACTCGGGATGCGGTAGGCGGAGCGACAAGACCACTGACGTCATAAAAAATCAGGGCGTTCTGGCGCGCTATTTAAATAGAAAATTTTTAAAGTTGGTTTTGGCAACTTTCCCGCTTAGTAAAAAATTTGGAAGTACTTAACTGAGGTCAGACAATCTTCTAATGGTATTTAGAAAAAATTGTCAAATACCCTTTTCTCGAGAGATCAAGTCGGCAGTTGGTAGCAGGGTAGGGGATCTTTGAATGCGCGAGGGTGCTGCCACATAGGGAGTCGCGTCAGTACTAAAATTCCTAATTTAGTGAGAACTATAACGCCGTTAATGGTAGTTGCAGATTCTTCCACATATATCAGCGCTGACATCCTAACGTGTTATCTATGATCCCAACCTGACAACTGCCTGATGTGTATCGTGTGTTTGTCCAGTTTTCATTTTTAAAAACTATTTTGCTTATTTCTGAGTGTGTTGAGTATTCGTAGTTGGTTTCTATTGTTTATAGTGGGAATTTTATGTTAAGAGACAATGTCGAGAATATGTTTTGTGAAAGACTGTAATGTGAGGTGCACCCGGTGAGCTCTATCTTTATGAGAAACATGTTTAATTAAATGAAAAGTGACAGAAATAGTTATTCTTACATACATACAGCTTTGAACTCATTGTGAACTTCCCAGCATTGTTGTTGAATTCCTGACATTTATTTTTTTTCATGTTTGTCATTGAAATATGTAAAAAAACGTTCCATTTATTGTGTACTTTCTTTATTCAATGAAATATATAAACTTATTGCTTTATTTTTCCCGCTTCAGGCATTATATGGTCCATTTTTTGACATTTCATTAAATTTTACTCGACTATTTGATTGTTATTATTGTAATATCAATCTAATGTTGAGTTACTTTAGATGAAATTTAATGTCAAAAATGGATCATAAATGTCATTTTGCAATAAAAGTAAAATTACAGTACCTAATTTTGAATATGCCGCCAAAAACTGTAAAATTACAGGAATCTTCTTTTTCGGCTGTTAGCGAAGTTCACAACCATCTGATTTGTTTTAGAGGTACTGACGGGACTCTCATGGTGGCGCCACCCGTACAAATAGAGGGCGCCACGGGTGAGTTTCCCATCTATAAGTATTTTTTTATCTATGGTTGGTAGGTTTACTTATTATTTCTGGAAGGTCATCGATTCTAAGAATCGAATGATCTTCCACTGGTTTGAGAATATAGTTCTCGAATAACGACAATATTACAGAAAACTAATAATACTTTACTATAACCTTACGTTATATTAAATGACTGGAGCTACAAACTTCTCACAAGGCGTTATTCTAACTATAAAAATTATGTAGTGTAAAAGCACATCATTTTAGTGGTGAAGTAACACTTCGTCACGAGTGATAGGACAATGACGTTTACGTAAGTATCATGGAAACTATATGAGGAGATCGAACTCCAAGTATTCCAATTTCTGATCATAGTAGATGGCGCCAGTTTTAAGCCCGTGCCATAACATTTGATGACACAACAATAACAGCCACTAATAAAACTTGAGTTAATGATTTTTTTGTTGGTTGGTATATTCGTGGTTCTCGTGTGAGGTAAGTTGGGTTAGGGAATAGAAATGATTTTGTAGATAAGAAATCCGTTTGATAAATCCCAATAATCACCAAATAACAATGATGCAGCTATGAAAACTTGTAACAGAATAGGGAAATGGTTTAACAGGTGTAGAATAAAACCCAAAGCTTTTTTCCAAAGTTATCCATGGTTAAAGTGAAATTAGTCGTGAATTTTGACATTTTTTTTTATTTTTCGACGCTCCAATCAAGTTGATGAAAAATGTTGAGTTATTTTTGTAGAAGGTTTAATTTGCTATAATTTATTTTTATGAAAACGTTTTATATCTTTCGTGGGCCATGAGTTATTCGTATTAAATTGAAAATATAATTATACATTATTAATAGATATTGCAAAATAATTAAAATTATTTCAATTAGGTATTATGCAATATCTATTGGTAACGCGCTTCATTAAATACGACAATATTACAGGAAACTGTCATAATACCTACTCCATAATTTCATTGTTTATAATTGATTATATTTAATGGAATTTATATAATTTCAATTTGAAAATTGTTTTTGAATTATATTTTTATTAGTTGTAATTGTTAAACTGAAAATGTTTTATTACCATTAAGAAATTTCTTCCTATATATTGATTTATATTATTCCATGCAGATTGATGCGAATAACTTACGACCCATAAAAGGTATGAAAAAAGTTTGTTGAGAGTTTTAGCCAATAAAACGCTCTACAAAAAATATTCCATAAAATTTTTTCATAATCAGGTGATTGGAGCGTCGGAAAATTGAATAAACGTCAGAATTTATTACTCAAATTTCCTGCAAGACTGTTATAAATTCTCAAAGCACAAGACCCTTTTATTTCCATGCCGTCGGATAATTTATTTATTTAAATAATTATATGAACTGCCAACTGTATAAATTTCGGCCGGGTTAAAATGACAGAAACACAAAATTTTTCAACGTGTTTTCGGTCCTCCCGTTGGCCCCGCTGGTGCGCCTGCTGACGGTCAATATGCTTTAAAGCACAACCAAATTCAGCATTTAACAAATTGGTCGTTATAGTTATTATTTAATGACTATTATCAAATATTTATATTTATACAGTGCTATTCAAAAGTCCCCTCCCCCCTCGTATCTTTTGAACGGCTACACTTACATTAATAAAATTTGGAGGGTGAAAATAAAGTGTTGTAAACTTCTCTACAAATGGTAACAGGTGACGTAATAGTAATAGATGACGTCACAGTGCCACTCTGGCCAATAATTTTAAATAGGACCTTATGGCAAGTGATATCTCGTTTGAAAGGCATTGACATTGGCTACATAGCCATATTAATTTTGTTTGGGCTTAAACTAATTTTGACGGATAAATTAAATAAATACCAAAATACTTATTACACAATACCTCTGCAGAGTTTACTGGTACAGTGTATATTATATTATAATTTTACACTAACTTTATATTGTATTACTTATATTATGTATACTTTTTGGAACTCACATTAAATAAATAAATAAAATTAGCTGGTTTGCATTTTTCCAAATGTTCTTGAATATCATATTCTGGATCAATCAATTATACAAAACTGTGTTCTCAATATCAGTAGATAAATAATTCTACTAATTATCGCCATATTTGATCTACGCAAAAACAATTTTAAATGCAACAAGCCGACATAATTTCAGAGAGAACTTCCTTTCTTTGATAATTAGAGTAAATATGCACCTGAGAAGGGTGTTTCATACTCTATGCGTCATGGACAGAATTTCAAAGCAGCACAATTCAATTTCAGATATAGCAAATTAGGATGTCACCTGATGACACCTTTTCATATCGCTATGAAGCTGACAAATCGTTTTAACACATACGCTTCCCCAATTAATGATGAATTTGATAAGCAGATATTCTCTCCACCATCATTTTCAATTTTATGCATCGAATATTCAATTGAGATATATTTTAAAAGCTTAAAAGTGATATTATCTCGATAATATTGAAAAATACAAATATATTTAAATAAAAATATGCATTATCCCAACAAAGATTGTTTATAAGATCGTCAAATAAATTATTGGAACATATTTATGGGCGTGCATAAATTCGACGCTAAAATTTCACTTACTTTTTCTCACTTTGTGTACCTGCTTGTAGTCCCTCAAATTCGACGCTAGGTACCTCTACTGATCCTTCTACCTGTATTATTTTGTTGTTGACCCAAAATGACACGGACAACTGACACAGATCAAAGTGTAACTATGTATAAAAATATCAGAAAATAAGAAATAGAAAACTAAAAAAAAAGAAAACTCAGGCCCAAACCCGGTTGATCAAAGTGTAACTATGTATAAAAATATCAGAAAATAAGAAATAGGAAACTAAAAAAAACAAGAAAACCCAGGCCCAAACCCGGTTGATCGAAGTGGAACTATGTATAAAAATACCAGGAAATAAGAAATAGAAAACTAAAAAAAGACAAGAAAACCCAGGCCCAAACCCGGTTGATCAAAGTGTAACTATGTATAAAAATATCAGAAAATAAGAAATAGAAAACTAAAAAAAGACAAGAAAACCTGGACCCAAACCCGGTTGATCAAAATGTAACTATGTATAAAAATATCAGAAAATAAGAAATAGACAACTAAAAAAAACAAGAAAACCTAGGCCCAAACTCGGTTGATCAAATATAAGCTTAATCCTTAAAGGACATAATCCTTCCGGCAGCGTTCAATTTAAGAGTGTCTCTTCTAGGCTACAGGTAGTTAGCGTCCAATTTGAGGCCGCCCATATTTATCACTCAACTGCTCAGTAATTTTATATTTTATAATAATAATATTTATTCAATAAAAAATAGATACATTGATAACCTTGTAAAACCTTGAATATGAAATGAGCTATGATGTTACTCAATAGGAATGATCTATAAATCATTCCATATAATCCTCACAATGAATTTAATCTCCCGATATTCCCCAGAAAGCTCATAATATTTTTTTTTATTTTACGTTATCTTCTACAAAAGCAAACGATCGAGAATCTTCTCAAGAGAAACCAATATCCAGCTAGCCGAACGAAATACAAAAACTTCTTTTTCTTTTGTTTCAGATGGAGACCTGTACACAGGAACTGTGGCCGATTTCAGTGGCATGGACCCTATTATCTACAGGGAACCGTTGCAAACCGAACAATATGATTCGATGAGTCTCAACGGTAAGTTTTTCTCTTCTTCCCTTCTTTTATATGGTTTTTCCTTTTTTGTTAGAATTCTGGAAATTCAGGCTGTTATCCAACATTGTACTGGGTGGTCCCTAAGTAATATTCCAAATTGATGTGGCCTCAAAATATTACTATCTGACCCAACAGGCTTTGATAGAATATTTATCATAACAAATGTAGAACACTGCAAAGTAGAAATGTCAAAAATGTTTTCAAAACGCTTTTAATAGCTAGTATCACAGTTAACTGTTTTAATTTGAATTAATTTATGGAATTGAAGGTTGAAAATATCTTCTAAAGGAAATATCATGTTGTACTTCACTATATAGTACAAGCCCCAAAAAAATATTATTCAAAAGCCCCCAATTTATTGTATATCTGTTCTTTACAAATACATACAGTTATTGTTTTGAGTTGGAAATATTTGATGTCCTTCTTCTAAAATTCAGAGTATGCTTGCAACTTATAAAGTATTAAATCATTTGAACAATCCTATTTATATCATTTAGTGAGTAACTATTGATAATTTCAGGATGTCTGGCTAATTTAATTTTGCTTACGATTGCAATTACTTCTTTCGATTATTATTTTTTCAATTTCTTTCTTGTATAGATAGATATTTACTTTATTCGCAGTTTCCTGCAAATGAATTGTCATTTAGTAAAGCGTGTTTTAGATGTCAAAGGTAATAGTCTATTATAGCGCATTACAGAGTCTTTGAAAATCATAAAACAATAAGTTCACTAAGGAGCAACAACTACTTCCCTGGCCATATGCCACGAAAGATATTGAATTAGACTTCAAAGTTGAACGGTGTTGGTATATCTACAAGATAGAGTTCATAGTAGCCTTCTTGGTGTGCGTAATCGATTGTTAATATCCTTCTAACTGAAATTTTATTTGACAAAAAACTGATGGCTTTCTAGAGTTATCCAGTTAATTTACAGCTTTTTCCTGCAAAGAAAATGTTATTTTATTAAAGCGTGTTATCAATAGATGACAACGGTAATACTTTGATACTATTATAACGCCTCACAAATTAAAACGGTTGTTTCTATCTTGCAGATATACCAACCCCGTTTAACTTTTAAGTGTAACTCAATATCCTTTGAGGCAAATAGCCAGGAAAGTAGTTGTTGGCTCTTAGTGAACGGACTTTGTTCTCTGATTTTCAGACTTTGTAATGCGTTATACTAGTATCACACTAAATTACCTCTGACATATTTCTTGTATGTCTTTTTTGTATATGAGTACATATTTTTGATTAGGTTAGGTTTTGTTCTCGGACAGCCAAGCGGCTTTAAAAGCACTTAGCTCTCGCCGTGT
>CAJUYG010000236.1:280884-295530 GCA_910591675.1 Galerucella calmariensis | reverse complement strand
CGAAGTTTTTATTTAAATGTCAGTTTGACAATTCAAAGTGACAATATATGATGTAGCTATTATATCTTGGTACGTCTATGTAGCTATCTTCATATTGGTTAAAATAATCTTCTTCTTCTTCTCTCCGGGTGTATTTGTAATCTCACATTTTTGTAGCCTCTGTGTTTTTTGATTTGATACATATGGTTAGTGACCTTTGAACCCGCACGATAAGAGTGCGTTTGACTATATACTAGATATTTTTCATATTAGTAAAGAATCATATATAGAAATCAAAGGTCTATATGTGGAATTCAATAAACATTTGCGTTCACTCAATAATTTAGGCGAAAAAACTGAATATTGGGATAGAATTATAATTCAAATAATTTCTAATAAATTTGACAGTACAACTGATAGGGAATGGCAATCATATAAATATAAAGATGAGTTACCTGATTTGAACGATTTAAATAA
Organism: Galerucella calmariensis; assembly: GCA_910591675.1. Lineage (NCBI taxonomy): Eukaryota > Metazoa > Arthropoda > Insecta > Coleoptera > Chrysomelidae > Galerucella > Galerucella calmariensis. The sequence continues at coordinate 295,074 of CAJUYG010000236.1, read as the reverse complement.
TTTTTTAAAGGAACGAATTAAAATACTGAGTGAAGTTGACTCAAAAAACAGCTGCAACATATTAATTCTCAACAAAATAATCAATTTAAAAGGAAAAACTTCAATAGTTATACATTAATATCAAATGAGTATAAATGTTTCTACTGCAGCAGTAAAGATCACGCCATTTATACTTGTCAACAATTTTTAAGACTATCAATAAATCAAAGAATTGCGGAAATCAAAAAAAAAAGGTAGAACGTGTCGCGGGACACACGGTAGGAACTTTAATTCCTATTAAGCAAAAATTATGTAATACATCTGACGTTATAGATAAACGATTTGCATATTCTTTGGTGGTTGAGTAGTAAGCATACCAGACTCTCACGCAGTAGACCCGGGTTCGATTCCCCGTGAGGAAGTTTTTTTTTATTGTTAATTTTAAATAATTTTAAATAATTATTCTGCTTGTTATTAATAACGACAACAGGTAGACGTTTGAAATATTTAGCAGAATATTCATTATTATAGATAATGGTACGGTACCCTTCATGAGGGAGTCCGACTGGCAACATCTACTTATAACAGCATCGTATATTTAAAAAAGGAAACCGTAGCATTATACAAATTGGACATTCAAGAACTGTACGTTTACCACAAAATTAGTGGAAACATAAAATTGAATTGTTAAATTTTTGATTTGAAGTTAGGTATATTACAGTTTATAGAAATTTTTATTTTCTAGATTTTTCTTAAGTGGGTCGTAGAAAAAATATGCTGTTCGACTCGTGTGGATTGTCCATATCGCACTTGAACGATTGACTTCGTCGTCGTGCGATATGGCCATCATATCCACACTAGTTGCACAAACTACTATTTCTTTCAAAATATGCCCTTTTACATTTAAAAACAACCTGCCAAATGTCAAATCAATTTATCCATCCATTCTAAAGTTATCGAATTAAAGCATTCAAGTTTTCAAAATTTCAACACCCTGTATTTCGAAAAGTAAATGTGCTAGACCCCTTAATCGCGCAAAAAAAATTATGGAAATAATAGTAAAAAATTTATCCCAACAAATTCAAGTAGATCACCAGCACTGCGAATACCAGCTTTGCATAGAATTTCAATATAGCATCGGTGGTTCAGTGGTTAGAATGCTTGCATTGTACGCGGGCGGCCCGGGTTCAAATCCGGGTAGGAGCATATTTATTATTATGAATCGCTGCTTCGTAAACGAGAGAGAGAGACTAAAAGCAAGGCACATAACGAAGAAATGTAACATAACGTTTCGTAACGTAACGCGTAACGGTCAGATCTTTTGCGTCGCGACCCCTGGTCGCTCAAACATAACCTGGCATAAAGAACTAAAGTTCCAAAAATTAAAATTATGCCTAAATATTTTGAAGGATAACAACCCTTCATGGAACTGTAATACTCACAAATGTAAAAAATGCAATAAGCCTCATAATACTTTATTGCATTTAGATTTCTCAAATTCTGACCGCAGACCGATTCAATCAGACAAAATAGCAGGTGAAACCTTGGCAGCTCAGTCTGATACAAATGAATTAAGTTTTGATGGCGCTGCATCCAGGAGTGCTGCAGATTCAACAGTTACAAATCATGCTTCTACACAAAACAAGGTAGCAGTACCATCCCAAGTACTTTTATCGACTGCCTTAATTCACATAATGGATAACAAAAATAACGTTCATTATTGTATAGCTTTATTAGATAATGGATTTCAAAGTCACTTTATCACCGAAAAGCTATGTAAAAAATTAAATTTGTCTTCAAAAGAAGTCAACTTTTCAATTACAGGGGCGGTCAAAATTTAAAAAATATTAATAAGCAAGTTAACATTAATATAAAATCATGTTACAATAGTTTTAAAGTAAACATAAATTGTCTAGTACTACCGGTGATTACAGAAAAACTGCCATTAGAATCATTTAATATTTATAATTTTAATATTCATCAACATTTAAAATTAGCAGATCCCAATTTCAATGAAAGTAGAGAAATAGATTTACTTCTTGGCACTTCAGTGTTTTGGTCGCTTTCGTGTATTGGACAAATTAAATTAGGTCCAGAATTACCCATTTTACAAAAAACCCACTTTGGATTGATTACAGCTGGCAATATTTGTTCTCAAAATGAAAACAAAACTATTTCATGTTTAAATGTCACCCAAAATGATTTAATAAATGACCAAATTACCAAATTTTGGAACTTAGAAGAGGTACAATTATAGTATATTACGTAACGTGTGTGGTAAGGAGCATTTTACGCACGAATGGAAAAGTAATTCGTAATTTCGTGAGTGCGTAAAATGCTCAACAACACGAGTTACGTACTATACTTTACCTACGACCTACTTGTACTTGTATTTTTCATAAGAAGCATAAGAAATAACAGTTACATAATTAGAGGTGCTTGGTAAACTCCATCTCTATTCTCTATTACCAATGAAAGAAGCACAGTAAAGAACTAACGTTTAATCATTATTATTATATTGTTGATAATCGAAAGTCCATTTTTCAATTATAATCAATACATATACATAGCCCTTTGTGCGTTTCACAGTTAAGCGTGGCCATATCTAATGTTTTCAAATAGTGAATTTTGAATAAAATGGAGACGTCTATTGACAGTTGCTAAGATGTTGCTAGGGAAGCCGTGCGATTTACTTTACAGCTGTGCGTTTTTTTTACAGTGCGTAATAGCTGTCATTACATTGATACCGACTGTGTGTTATTGACTGATTACAGGGGGGGTCGTAGGTAAAAATCATTTCCATTAACTGCCTCTGAAAAATGCGAAGACTATTTTGAAAAAACTACGATTAGAAACGATAAAGGCCGATTCATCACTAGAATTCCCTTCAATAATTTAAAGGAACAGTTGGGAGAATCATATTACATGGCAAAAAATAGGTTTTTGACCCTGAGAAAAAAAATTAAACGCAGATCCCAATTTAAAAGCGGAATATTCCAAATTTATGAAGGACAATCTCCAGTTAGGGCACATGAATAAAATAAACAATGATTATAATCTCATAGAAGGTAATAATTTTTATCTTCCACATCATGCAATAATAAAAATGTCAAGCTTAACCACTAAACTACGTGTAGTTTTTTATGGTTCTGCAAAAAGTGATACCGGTATATCTTTAAATGAGGTTCAATTTAGTGGTCCAAAGCTTCAAAATGAATTGTTAGACATTCTTCTACGTTTTCGTATTTATAATTCTGTTATCGCTGGAGATATATCAAAAATGTATCGCCAAGTTTTAATACATGAAAATGACCGACGTTACCAAAGAATCCTATGGAGGGAATCAAGTAACAGTGAAATTGACTGTTACGAATTAAATACAGTACCTAACTTATGGAACCACTTCGGCTCCATATTTAAGCGTAAAATGTTTACAAAAATTAGCTAGTGAGAATAAAATGAAACATCCAATAATACGTAAAACAATAAATAGACGATTTGATAACAGGGGATACAAGACACGAACTAATAAATATTCAAAAGCAAATATCATCAATTTTACATTCTGCGGGATTTGATAAATAATATAATATATATAATAATGATAAAGGAAATTAACGTTATCAAAAAACTAGATAATAATATTTTACAAATAGGTGAACATGAAAATAATAAAACACTTTGTGTTCAATGGAATCCCCAATCTGATTCCATAATATATACAATGACTGATATGTCTTTAAGTGAAAATCAAATAACTAAGAGATCAATTCTCTCAGCAATATGTCAGGTTTTCGACCCTTTGGGTCTTCTAGGACCTTTATTAATTAGAGCTGAATTAATTATTCAAGAAATGTGGAAATTAAAGATAACTTGGGATGAAACTATTCCACAAGATTTATATACTAAATGGTGTCTATTCAAAGATGATTTAATTAATTTAAAAACTAATAGGATTCCCAGACAAGTTTTATTCTCTAATTCAAAAATAATTGAGCTTCATGGTTTTTCTGACTCATCGGAGTATGCATATGGTGCATGTGTCTTTATTAGATGCATTGGACCAGATGATCTAATTAGATCCAATATTTTATGTGCAAAAACACGAGTAGCGCCTATAAAGCAAATATCCTTGCCTAGGCTTGAGTTATGTGCTGCAGTTTTGCTCGCAGAATTAATCAAAAAGGTAGGCGATTCAATAGATATAAAATTCCATAAAATATATAGTTGGTCAGATTCTACACTATCTTGGATACGAGGCGAACCAAGAAAATTTAAAACCTTCGTAGCCAACCGAGTTGGACAAATCCAACAGCTGACTAACATTAATAATTGGTATCATGTAACATCGGCTCAAAATCCCGCAGATTTATTATCTCGAGGTACATATTCTCAATATTTATTTAATTCGGAGCTGTGGTGGCATGGACCTCCATTTTTTAAAAAGGAGGTATCTACATGGAATCTTAATACTTTTCTTACAACAAATAATCCTCCCGAAATGAAGCAATGTAATATTTCGTTATCATTAGATTTTTTAAATCTCTTCAATAAATACTCCTCGTTATTAAAATTACAAGCTGTTACTGGATTTATATTTCGATTTTATTGTAACTCAAAATTACCAATGAAACAACGTAAATTAACCAAGAATTTAGTGTTGAAGAAATGAAGTTTGCATTACTGTTATTAGATATTAAAATTAGCCCAGAGGGAATGCTTTTCATTAGATTATCAAAATTTACAAAATAAAAGGCCGATAAGTAATAAAAGCCATATATCGATGCTAAACCCATTTCTTGATGATAAGGGATTGATAAGAGTAGGTGGTAGAATTGAGAAATCCAAACTTGCATTTGAAAAATTTCATCCATTGCTGCTTCCACAAAAACACCAACTAACCAATTTAATTTTCAAATATACTCATGAAAAATTATTACATTGCGGATCACAAACATTACATTATGCAGTTCGTGAAAATTATTGGGTTATATCCGGACGCAATGTAGCAAAAGGAATTATTCGCAAAGGTATTACTTGTTTTAAGGTCAAACACAAATCGACCGAATATTTAATGGCAAATCTTCCTACTGAAAGAGTTATCAGTTTTTTCCTTTTATCAATGTTGGTCTAGATTATGGGGGACATAGGATAGGAAAACTAGATCTCCTTAAATCATTAAATGTTATAAAATGTCTTTTCATTTGCATGTCTACTCGCGCTATTCATCTGGAATTAGTTTCCGATTTAAGTACTGAATCATTTATGGCTACATTGAAAAGATTTATATCGCGAAGAGGAAAACCTCATAATGTCTATTCCGACAATGGATCAAATTTTGTTGGAGCTAATAACGAAATTATAAAAATGTTCAACCTCTTAAAATCTGAGTCAAACAATATCCAATACGAATTAAGTAAAGATTTTATTCAATGGCATTTCATACCCGCCAACTCTCCCAGCTTTGGCGGTCTATGGGAGGCAGGAATTAAAATAACAAAGCATCATTTAAGGCGAGCCATTGGTGAGAATAAATTTGATTTTGAGCAATTTAATACTCTTTTACAACAAATTGAAGCCGTTTTAAACTCTCGACCCATTTCCCCATTATCTTGCGATCCTGAAGATCTTTCGCCGTTGACTCCAGGGCATTTTTTAATTGGACGACCACTAATAGCCCTTCCAGAATTTAATTTGACAGAAATATCAACCAATAGACTCACTAAATATCAGCATATTCAGCAACTGGTCCAGCATTTTTGGAATCATTGGTATAAAGAATATATATCCGGGCTTCAAACACGAATGAAATGGAAGACTAGCAGTTCCAAAATAATCAAACATGGTGCCCTAGTTGTCATAAAAGACGATAATTCACCTCCATTGAAGTGGCAAATGGGGAGAATTATTCAACTTCACCCAGGTGATGACGGTGTAGTTAGAGTTGTTAGTATCAAGACCCAAGGTGCTATTATCAAACGTTCAGTATCCAGAATTTGTCTTCTTCCAATTGAAAGCGATAACTTTCAAGGTGGCCGGCATGTTACGTATCCTGACGATATAGCGGGGAAAAAATGAATAGTCAACAACTGTCATTAATAATAATTTTGATAGATGTAATATGTCTCTGTATTGAATTTAAAATAAATAAATTTTCAAACCAAAAATAGTATACAGTCCACACAGCTATCAACACCAGATTCGAATAAAATTCTAGATCACTAACGACAAAATTTTAATCAGTTTAGACCAGAATCAATCACAATGCATGGTGCCCCCGTTTCTCCCCTTTACAGAAGTTGCGATGACAAAGGGGGTTTCCGGAAAAAGATAAACTTTTAAAAGTTGTACTACCCGGTTCCTCAACGGAGAGGGGTCGAGGTGAATTAAATAAGCAATTATTTACGGTTTCGATAAATGTTTAATGTTTACTAAAAAGATAGTCACACAGTTTTAACGACTTACACCAGTATGGGTGTAGAGTGGGCCTGATAGTAGGTGGTTCGCCCAGTAGACCTACTGCTAGCTATCGATGTCAAATAACAATCAAGAGCACGTTGTTAAATTTTGGACTAACCTAGTAAAATATCAACTAAATAAAATGATTAGAACTAATAAGCACAACTGGTCTCAGCTATGGGTTAAAATTCTCTTCAATACTAAAAAGGTAACTAGACTAGTTTATAGAATCGATTCCAAGAGTATACTTCTGGATTACACTGAGAGATTAGTATTAAGAGCTAGTTTACAAAAGCTTTAGTCACAAAAGGTTACATTAATTTTAGGGGTGTATGGGAAGTTTCAACTTCCTACCGAATTGGGCGATATAACCAATTGTATCTGCAAATGTTGTCTTCAATCTATCTGAGACACCTATACTGTCCCAACGAACAGCAAACACAGGACAGATAGTGATAAATAGGAATGGTTTTTCTTGCAAGGCTCCAGGTGGTGTGTAGTCGATAGGTCGGAGGAAGTAGACGAAGGGACCTGGCCCTCCAATGGTGAGTTCTCTGCTACTCGTAGTTCTGTCTGTTAATTATTCCTATTGTCTTGAAGAAAACACGTCTGTGTAGATGAGAAGGAAGGGTCATTAATAGGACCATGAATAGGACCCGGAATAAGAGATCTGAAATACGAGACTCCCATATATAATATAGAAGAGCGAGTACTTACCAGGAATGGAGTGTGACCTCAATGTTTCTTTTCCTGTTAGAAGGAAATCCGCTAGCTGAGAATGAATAGCCACTTAAGGTATTACTTAATATGTCTAACAGGTTTTAATTGTAGCAGGGCTAGATCCGGAATTATTTCGAAAGAGCATAAAGAGAGTGACCACTTTAAAGCACCAGAACACAAAAAGGAGGATTATGGACTAGTCCAAACCTCACAAGGTCAAGGTCAGTCTTCTTCTAATAAAGTATGGTAATGAATTATTCTTAACTATTTCTGAAGAAGTGAGCAAAATAAACAGGGTGAGTGGTTGATCTCTTTCACATTCGTAAAAACTATTTATATTAATGAAATTAAATGGTTAACGTTGAAAAGTATCTAATAAATGTTGAATTGAAACCGTTACAATGGAGTCAATAAAATATTCGTTTCTCCTGCATTAGAAAAACCAATTACGTTTTTGTTAAAATACAAGGCTTAAAACCTGCACTTTCTCCATCTTTTGAAGGTCCTTTTAGAGTCATTAAAAAGGACGGAGATACATTAACAATTTTCAAAAATGGAAAGGAACAAGTTGTTAGCATTAATAATTTGAAACCTGCATTCGTTTTATCGGAAAACAATGGTTCTTTATCAGTTCCTAGATTTACCGAGAAGAAAGTATCATTTACTTTGAATCCGATAGTTCACTTTTATTAGTTTTCATTAGATTTTACCATTTTAACGTTTTATTCCGATATATATGTTTTTTATATACCCATTTTCCTTTTAAACGGGGTAGTAGTGTGGTGACTACACAACATACAAGTGGCCACACTCAGCATCAACATTTTTGACTTCCCAGTTTTCATCACAACGTCACGTAAACTGACATATTGGTTGTTTCGATCTATGGTTTCGATTGTATCAAACTAGCGAACGTTTTTTAAATGGCAAAAGGCGCAGATGACAGATGTCACGAATGACAGTTCGTTACAGCTGACGAACATCAATCAGACGAAGTGTTTGTTGGTTAGATTTGTCGGTGCGTTAACGAAGCCAATAGACCAGGATGCTGTCAAATGATTTTTAAGATGGCCGCTGGTAGACACACAAATATTTTGTTATGATATTATTGTATGTGAAATCTGTTTAGTTCGGTCAATTTACTCGTCTTCTGTGGTCTTCTTTAATCTAAAGGTCCAGTTCTTTATTGTATTGTGATTAATTATAAATAATTCAGTGTGAAACTAGAAAATATGCCTACTACTTGTTGTATGGTTAATTGTGGAAGTCGAGGAGATCGTGATACTGTTAGATTTTATCGAATACCTAGTGAATTACACTATCCACACAAACCTGGATGGAATGAACTATCAAAGATCAGAAGAAAAAGGTGGATACAAGCGATCAAAAGAAAATATTTCACAGAAACTAAACTGCAGTACAGCAGAGTGTGTGAGAAACATTTTTTGAAAGGTAAAAATTCTTCGAGCTCTGCAATTTTGGACAAATCCAGTTTGAAAATATTTGTATGCTGACAAACTCTTATAAGCTTTCATTTGTTCATTGGTGTAAAAGCTGTGTGTCAGGACCAAATACGACACTATGTGGAAATAAGTCACTGGTGGAAAGTCGACTTCTTGAGTTTCTTCAATAGGAGCAGGGTTATTGTATTGTGTAAGGATCAATACCCTGAATAAATCTTTTTCTTGTATCCTTGTATCTTATGGCAATTTCTTTACAGTCACTCTCTAACGTCAACAGATAATCACTTTTATTGGAACAAGCCATTATACAGGGTGGGGCACTATGAACGAACTATTCTCTGGCGTCTTAACGGCAAATATAATTCGAAAAAATAAGACGTAGAATTATGTAGATCACTTAGGACTATAATTTAAAAATATTTTCGAATATACAGGGTGCTCCAAAAAAGCGTGCCGTATCAAAGTTAGGTTCCTTTAAATGGAACACCCTGTATTTTATCACATTTTTGAATTGTACTATTAAAAATAATGTAAGTTCATCAACATTTCCCTATACCTATCTAGTTCCCTGTACCTATCTATACCTATCAGTTTCCAGGATAAATCGATTTTACATAATTTGTAGACCCTCCGAAAAAATACAATAACTTCAAAATAAAAACGAACAACCACATTTGCTTTACACCATCTCACTAGAAGCTTTTAACATTCCGTTTCCAATATTTACTGGTATGCCATCATATACAGGGTGTTTTTAATATGACAGAATAACACGAACCATTTAATACATAAATTTCTGGCTTAATTTAAATGGATCACCCTGTATCTGTTGGGTCTGTTAAACGTGGAAATTTATTACCTTTCAGTTGGTATTAGGGTTGCCTATATCCAACTCTGATAGTTCTCGAGAAATTTTAAATTTGTTTTTTAATATTCAATTATTTGCTGACATCTAGTTAGGTAGCTATGACATGATTCTCCGATGGAACGTTTTTAAAAATTTAAAATTTGTTATTTTGACAGTAAGTGCTTTGTTGTATGATTTATTATTGATAAATTAAAGGTCTCTTAAATCAGGATTTTATTTTTTTATTTTTCTAATTATATTTGCCGTTAAGACGCCAGAGAATAGTTCGTTCATAGTGCCCCACCCTATATAAACTTTAAACACGTATAATAGAAAAAAACTATTAACTCAACTATGCACCTATGCAAAACGCAGGTAAATGATCTTTTGTGTGTCTACCAACGGCCATTTTGTATGTCAGATGGTCACGTGTTCTGAATAGCCTTATTATTATTAGATGTTGGTTGTTCAGGGAGGTTTCCAAGAAACCAGAGAATAAAACATAAAATATATTAATAACAACGACTTGTCAAAATTTTTATCTTCAACTCTTTGTCTGTAACACGAATTAAAAACCATTTTAAATATTTATTTGAAATACACTAAACCATCCATTTTAGCGCAATATACAAATACATGTTGCACTGAAAGGTATACGCTGGATAATGTGCGATCATAACATCCGGCATCACTGATTACAGAAATTGGCTCGTAAATTAACGTTTTGTGGACTTAAATTTAAAAACTGAAAACTGGCAAAGTGAGAGATTATCCAGATTTGTGATTTACAGGAAATTCAGGAAAACTTAATCGAGATAAAAAAAGTCAAATGACTGACTGCCAGACAAATTACCTTATCGAGTATCCTGAGAAAAATTCGGACCTTCAATCTGGTGAACTTCTAAATAACTTCACATCAATGATGCCGGAAGGAAATGGACAAAAATAAGTTAAATACTTGCAAAGAACCGCAAAGACAACAACAAATTGAATAGTTATTAATAATAATAATAATAATAATAATAATGAATTTTTATCGACTGCACATAATACAAAGGAAAATAAATGAATAAAATTAAAAATAAAACGTAAACAGAAATCATATTACCTTAGTGGCAGCCAAAAGGACCCAACGAGTCCCCTGAAGGATCTGCTCTTCCAAGAATATCTTCAGAGTATACTCCAAACTGTAGCATCTTCCATTGCATCAATCAACATTAACTTTGTCTTTCATTTTTTTTAAAATGTTTTCGACAATTAACAAATACTTGTCTTCGACAAATATAAAGCTGCATCCACACTATGCCGATCGGAAAATCTCATTCGACACGTTCGAGTTTAAACTCTTCCACATCGTCAGTTTATGTGGACGTGTTGACCGAGATACATCGCCCCGCCATTATCAAAACTGGAAATATTTTGAATTGGTTTTGCTTCATTGAAATTTCTAATTATAAGTCATGCAGAAGATGCTGTAGTGGAAGCTGCTGATGCAATTGTTATTGCAGTTGATGGAAACCAGTAGCAGCCTTTTTGTCACCCTCGAAGATTTTGGGTACGACCCAGCCTCGTCAATGGTAGGGAAAAATATCATACACAGAAGTTTATAAAGGATTCACTGCAAAATGAGGTTGATGAGTTAAGCCTGGAATACAGCATTTTGAACAGCATGCTTCAACATGTCCAAACTAGCCATGTAGATTTGACTTCCTTTTATCCGTACCGACTTGGTTCGGGTTTGCGTTCTATTCGACCCTACATGGATCGACAATGTCGGATGACCATCCTCACAGCGGCATTATCGATCGATACCATTGGACATAATGTGGACGCGGCACGCGGCTTTATATTATCAATACTATCAATATACGTAGACGCAACGAGGTAAAAAACAATGGAGAGAACATAACAGTATAAAGAATCATCGACCAAAGTGGCTTCTGAATATGACCGACTTCCGTAAACAAACCAGAGTTGTACATTAAATTATTCAATTAAGGGAAACAAAAAACTCTCATTTGCAACTTTTTAAGGTGGAACTTTTTGTTGATAAAGAATTGATACCAGATTTTGGTACCTACATTCAAAAATTTCATAACACTATTGTACAACTCAATATCAACTTAAATTAATACTGATATAGTTTGTTCAACCATCCTTTGCCGTTACATCATAATCAGTGACGTATTCTGCCATTTTACGTATGTCTTATATTTGTTGAATGTTATTTTACACTTAACCTCAAAATTATTATCAATGACATATGTTAAGAATTGTTTTCAAAATATGACAACTGAACTGTCAAAAGTAACAGATGAAATGTATGTCGACCTTAGATAAGAAATACGTTAATGACGTCATAATTCCGTCTCATCCATTTCATGAATGAGAGAGCAAGCTGGACAATGTATGACGTAACGGCAAAGGATGGCTGAACAAACAATACTCATATGGTTGAAATAATACCCTTCTTGGTGTGCGTCATCGATTGTTAATGTCTTTCTAACACATTACGTAGGAAGAAATGGAAAAAAGGGCAGGTCTGTGATTAATCCTAATCAAAATATCACAATGATGAACCGTTTAAATGTATTACGAACGTTAACCCTAATCTTTAACTTACAAAAATTTGATTGGTTGATGTTTAGATTACGCTCAAGCTCAACCTATCAATCAAGAGTTTAAAATACTATGAAGGCTTTACTTTCGTAGCGGCAATAAGTCGTACGTCTTATTCTACTGTCACACTGACAGCTGATGATCGTATTTATCAAATTTAAGGTTAGCTATGTGTCAAAATAGCAAATAAAATAAACGACATGCCGAAAACCCCGATATACGTCACAATCGATGACGCACACCAAGAAGGGTATTATTTTAACTATAAATAATCTTTCTAATACTGAAAATCACTATTTTATTAACGTGGCTTTTCAATTTGACACATTTCAGTATATTGAGGTTAGCTATGTTGAAACAAGAATTGATGACTAATGTCACTAATGTCAGTAATGTCGATTCTCAATATGGCGACTTCCATCGAAAGTTGGTTAAATCACTACCACGCTTAACTTTCCTCCTTTTTCTTTTATCTCGTTGCGTAGACGTCAACAAAAATATAAAACGAACGATAGCGCTCACTGTAAACACTCGTTTTGAAAACGTATACGCATCAATGTTCACGAGTCAAGAATACAAAAACGTGCGAGTTGTTGTCTTTGAGGTTCCTTGCAAGTATCAAACTCATTTCTGTCCATCTCCTTTCGGCATCTTTGAATGTAAAGTTATTTGAAAATTCACCAGATTGAAGATTCGAATTTTTTTTAAGATACTCGATAAGGTAATTTTTCTGGCAGTCAGTCATTTGACTTTTTTCTATCTCGATGAGACATTATACATATAATTAAGTTTTCCTAAATTTCCTGTAAATCACAAATGTGGATAATCATAATCTTTCACTTTGCCACTTGCCACTTGTCAGTTTTTGAATTTAAGTTCACAAAACGTTCATTTACGAACCAATTTCTGTAATTAATGAAATGTTGCAGTGATGCCGCATGTTACGTTCCAAAAAACGAATGGTCGTCAAGAATACATCTTCAAAAAAGTACTTGCACATGAACCATTCGTTTTGATGCGTATACGTCAAAAAGCTCATTTGTCGAGAATACGGCCCCAGGTTTTGACCATAGGTTTTGACAATAGATAACATAACACTGATAGATGGGAATCTGACCCGTGGCGCTTCATATGACGATTTAATTTTACCAGTGGCGCCACCTTACGGGTCGGAAAATGAAACTCTAACACATTTGACATGGTTGTGATCTCCGATAACAGTGGAAAAAGAAGATTCCTGTAAATTTACAGTTTTTCGCGGCTGGCGCCATATTCAAAATTACTGTGATTATATTTTTATGGCAAATTGGCAATATATGGTCCATTTTTTGAAATTTCATTCAAAGTAACTCAACATTTTGATTGATATCACAATAATAATAATCAAATAGTCAAGTTAAATTAAATGAAATGTCAAAAAATGGACTACATAATGCCTGGAGTGGGAAAAATAAAGCAACAATCATCAAGTTTATATACTGGGTGTCTCATTATATTCTGACTGTTTTCAAGAGCTTATATCTTCGAAACGGTTCTAGATAATAATATGCGGTTTCCATAGTTAGGTTTAAAATTACCGTGAGTTTTGTTGTGACACATTTATATAAATGGCGTACTTCCGGTTTATCCGCTAGAAATGTGGTGTATTTTCAGAATACAGTAGATGTAATTTTTTAAATGGGACACCCTGTATATTAACAAATTTCTTGAAAGACGCATATTTTTACTTTTCATCGGTAAAGTTTAAAATCAGTGCACAGAAAGCGAAGCTAGATAACTTTAACTGGGATACTGTAATGATTCAGATATCTTATTAATAAATAATAATCAAGGAGGCGTTAATATGTCACATCACAAAAATATTGCGATCATTGACGGGACGTCAAATTGTGTTAGAACCAGTTAGAACAAGATGGTATTTTGAACCAAAATGTTTGCTTACAACAAGACGGGGCTCCACCCCATTATTCCAACATAGCATGAGAATCTGTTAACCAACAATTTGGAAATAATTGGATTGGTAGGACTGGTCCAATAGAATGGCCTCCAAATTCCCCAGACCTGACTGTCCCAGATTTTTTTGTATGGGGATTTGTGAAAGAT
>CAJUYG010000236.1:246400-280784 GCA_910591675.1 Galerucella calmariensis | reverse complement strand
AAATAGGTTGGCAAGCATTAATTGACAATTATGAAAATAAAGCTCAATTAATTCATGACCATATTCAAGCTAATGTCAAAGGCACTCTTATCGTGCGGGTCATACGATTCAAGAAAGACATACTCACCGTTTTCGTTTTCTTCTAATGCGTTTAATCATAACTTCCAAATAAAGTCCGTAAGATAAATAAGACAGACTTATGCAATTTTGACGGGAAAAAGAAGGATATGTATTTAGTTTTCAACGATTCTAAAAAGTCTTTCACCAGCGAAGTTTTTATTTAAATGTCAGTTTGACAATTCAAAGTGACAATATATGATGTAGCTATTATATCTTGGTACGTCTATGTAGCTATCTTCATATTGGTTAAAATAATCTTCTTCTTCTTCTCTCCGGGTGTATTTGTAATCTCACATTTTTGTAGCCTCTGTGTTTTTTGATTTGATACATATGGTTAGTGACCTTTGAACCCGCACGATAAGAGTGCGTTTGACTATATACTAGATATTTTTCATATTAGTAAAGAATCATATATAGAAATCAAAGGTCTATATGTGGAATTCAATAAACATTTGCGTTCACTCAATAATTTAGGCGAAAAAACTGAATATTGGGATAGAATTATAATTCAAATAATTTCTAATAAATTTGACAGTACAACTGATAGGGAATGGCAATCATATAAATATAAAGATGAGTTACCTGATTTGAACGATTTAAATAATTTTTTAAAGGAACGAATTAAAATACTGAGTAAAGTTGACTCAAAAAAACAGCTGCAACATATTAATTCTCAACAAAATAATCAATTTAAAAGGAAAAATTTCAATAGTTATACATCAATATCAAATGAGTATAAATGTTTCTACTGCAGCAGTAAAGATCACGCCATTTATACTTGTCAACAATTTTTAAGACTATCAATAAATCAAAGAATTGCGGAAATCAAAAAATTAAAATTATGCCTAAATAGTTTGAAGGATAACCACCCTTCATGGAACTGTAATACTCACAAATGTAAAAAATGCAATAAGCCTCATAATACTTTATTGCATTTAGATTTCTCAAATTCTGACCGCAGACCGATTAAATCAGACAAAATAGCAGGTGAAATCTTGGCAGTTAAGTCTGATACAAATGAATTAAGTTTTGATGGCGCTGCATCCAGCAGTGCTGCAGATTCAACAGTTACAAATCATGCTTCTACACAAAACAAGGTAGCAGTACCATCCCAAGTACTTTTATCGACTGCCTTAATTCACATAATGGATAACAAAAATAACGTTCATTATTGTAGAGCTTTATTAGATAATGGATTTCAAAGTCACTTTATCACCGAAAAGCTATGTAAAAAATTAAATTTGTCTTCAAAAGAAGTCAACTTTTCAATTACAGGGGTCGGTCAAAATTTAAAAAATATTAATAAGCAAGTTAACATTAATATAAAATCATGTTACAATAGTTTTAAAGTAAACATAAATTGTCTAGTACAACCGGTGATTACAGAAAAACTGCCATTAAAATCATTTAATATTGATAATTTTAATATTCATCAACATTTAAAATTAGCAGATCCTAATTTCAATGAAAGTAGAGTATTTCTCTTAACTTCTTGGCACTTCAGTGTTTTGGTCCCTTTTGTGTATTGGACAAATTAAATTAGGTCCAGAATTACCCATTTTACAAAAAACCCACTTTGGATGGATTATAGCTGGCAATATTTGTTCTCAAAATGAAAACAAAACTATTTCATGTTTAAATGTCACCCAAAATGATTTAATAAATGACCAAATTACCAAATTTTGGAACTTAGAAGAGGTACAATTAAAATCATTTCCATTAACTGCCTCTCAAAAATATTGCGAAGACTATTTTGAAAAAACTACGATTAGAAACGATAAAGGCCGATTCATCACTAGAATTCCCTTCAATAATTTAAAGGAACAGTTGGGATAATCATATTACATGGCAAAAAATAGGTTTTTGACTCTGAGGAAAAAAATTAAACGCAGATCCCAATTTAAAAGCGGAATATTCCAAATTTTTGTAGGAATATCTCCACATGAATAAAATAAACAATGATTATAATCTCATAGAAGGTAATAATTTTCATCTTCCACATCATGCAATAATAAAAATGTCAAGCTTAACCACTAAACTACGTGTAGTTTTTGATGGTTCTGCAAAAAGTGATACCGGTATATCTTTAAATGAGGTTCAATTTAGTGGTCCAAAGCTTCAAAATGAATTGTTAGACATTCTTCTACGTTTTCGTATTCATAATTTTGTTATCACTGGAGATATATCAAAAATGTATCGCCAAGTTTTAATACATGAAAATGACCGACGTTACCAAAGAATCCTATGGAGGGAATCAAGTAACAGTGAAATTGACTGTTACGAATTAAATACAGTAACTTATGGGACCACTTCGGCTCCATATTTAAGCGTAAAATGTTTACAAAAATTAGCTAGTGAGAATAAAATGAAACATCCAATAATCAGTAAAACAATAAATAGACGATTTGATAACAGGGGCAAATACAAGACACGAACTAATAAATATTCAAAAGCAAATATCATCAATTTTACATTCTGCAGGATTTGAACTTAGAAAATGGTTAAGTGATGATAAAGGAAATTAACGTTATCAAAAAACTAGATAATAATATTTTACAAATAGGTGAACATGAAAATAATGAAACACTTTGTGTTCAATGGAATCCCCAATCTGATTCCATAATATATACAATGACTGATATGTCTTTAAGTGAAAATCAAATAACTAAAAGATCAATTCTCTCAGCAATATGTCAGGTTTTCGACCCTTTATTATTCTAGGACCTTTATTAATTAGAGCTAAATTAATTATTCAAGAAATGTGGAAATTAAAGATAACTTAAGATGAAACTATTCCACAAGATTTATATACTAAATGGTGTCTATTCAAAGATGATTTAATTAATTTAAAAACTAATAGGATTCCCCGAAGTTTTATTCTCTAATTCAAAAATAATTGAGCTTCATGGTTTTTCTGACTCATCGGAGTATGCATATGGTACATGTGTCTTTATTAGATGCATTGGACCAGATGATCTAGTTAAATCTAATATTTTATGTGCAAAAACACGAGTAGCGCCTATAAAGCAAATACCTATCCTTGCCTAGGCTTGAGCTATGTGCTGCAGTTTTGCTCGCAGAATTAATCAGAGGGGTAGGCGATTCAATAGATATAAAATTCCATAAAATATATAGTTGGTCAGATTCTACCATAACACTATCTTGGATACGGGGCGAACCAAGAAAATTTAAAACCTTCGTAGCCAACCGAGTTGGACAAATCCAACAGCTGACCAACATTAATAATTGGTATCATGTAACATCGGCTCACAATCCCGCGGATTTATTAACAAGTTGTTAGCATTAATAATTTCAAACCTGCATTCGTTTTATCGGAAAACAATGGTTCTTTATCAGTTCCTAGATTTACCGAGAAGAAAGTATCATTTACTTTGAATCCGATAGTTCACTTTTATTAGTTTTCATTAGATTTTACCATTTCAACGTTTTATTCCGATATATATGTTGTTTATATACCCATTTTTCTTTTAAACGGGGTAGTAGTGTGGTGACTACACAACATACAAGTAGCCACACTCAGCATCAACATTTTTGACTTCCCAGTTTTCATCACAACGTCACGTAAACTGACATATCAAACTAGCGAACGTTTTTTAAATGGCAAAAGGCGCAGATGACAGATGTCACGAATGACAGTTCGTTACAGCTGACGAACATCAATCAGGGCCCGTATTCTTAAGGAAATAGTGAGAATCCCACCAATGAGATTGATGCATTACGGGTTGCCTGAAACGAGAGAGATTCAATCTCTCATGGTTCGGACCGATAGAGAATCTCGCCAAAAGCGGCGAGAAGTGGTGAGAAGCTTAGAAACATGCGTATTGGATTGCGTCCGGTGATATTGCAGATCTCACTATTGCCTTTAAAAATACGACAAATTTGAAACTCTCATGTTTTAGGCAACCATGCAATACACCTATCTCATTGGTGAGATTCTCACTAGTCCCTTAAGAATACGGGCCCAAGACGAAGTGTTGGTTAGATTTGTCGGAGCGTTATCAGTGTAGTTTGAAAGTGGAGTATTGAGAAAACGAAGCTAATTATTACTAGATGTTGGTTGTCCAGGGAGGTCTCCAAGAAACCAGAGAATAAAACATAAAATATATCAATAACAACGACTTGTCAAAAATTTTATCTTCAACTCTTTGTCAGTAATACAAATTATAAACCATTTTAAATATTTATTTGAAATACACAAAAGCATCCATTTTAGCGCAATATACAAATACATGTTGTACTGAAAGGTATACGCTGGATAATGTGCGATCATAACATCCGGCATCATTGCAACATCTCACTGATTACAGAAATTGGCTCGTAAATTAACGTTTTGTGGACTTAAATTTAAAAACTGAAAACTGGCAAAGTGAGAGATTATCCAGATTTGTGATTTACAGGAAATTCAGGAAAACTTAATCGAGATAAAAAAAAGTCAAATGACTGACTGCCAGAAAACTTACCTTATCGAGTATCTTAAGAAAAATTCGGACCTTCAATCTGGTGAACTTTCAAATAACTTCACTGCACATAATACAAAGGAAAATAAATGAATAAAATTAAAAATAAAACGTAAACAGAAATCATATTACCTTAGTGGCAGCCAAAAGGACCCAACGAGTCCCCTGAAGGATCTGCTCTTTCAAGAATATCTTCAGAGTATACTCCAAACTGTAGCATCTTCCATTGCATCAATCAACATTAACTTTGTCTTTCATTTTTTTAAATGTTTTTGACAATTAACAAATACTTGTCTTCGACAAATATTAAGCTGCGTCCACACTATGCCGATCGGCAAATCTCATTCGACACGTTCGAGTTTAAACTCTTCCACATCGTCAGTATATGTGGACGTGTTGACCGAGATACATCGCCCCGCCATTATCAAAACTGGAAATATTTTGAATTGGTTTTGCTTCATTAAAATTTCTAATTATAAGTCATGCTGAAGATGCTGTAGTGGAAGCTGCTGCTGCAATTGTTATTGCAGTTGATGGAAACCAGTAGCAGCCTTTTTGTCACCCTCGAAGATTTTGGGTACGACCCAGCCTCGTCAATGGTAGGGAAAAATATCATAAACAGAAGTTTATAAAGGATTCACTGCAAAATGAGGTTGATGAGTTAAGCCTGGAATACAGCATTTTGAACAGCATGCTTCGACATGTCCAAACTAGCCATGTAGATTAGACTTCCTTTTATCCGTACCGACTTGGTTCGGGTTTGCATTCTATTCGACCCGACATGGATCGACAATGTCGGATGACCATCCTCACAGCGGCATTGTCGATCGATACCATTCGACATAATGTGGACGCGGCCAGGGCCGGATTAAAGTGCAATGCCGCTGTGGGCCCCAAATTTTTGCCGCCCCTATCCCATGTCATTGCACTACAATGTTACACTACACACATGTTATAAATAAATTAATGGTGCTAAAAAGCAGAAAAACATTGAGGGCCTTTTAGGGCAACGTAGTTTTAATATTAAGTAAGGCTTAACAACTGTTAATCCTTGCTTACCATTTTTTGCAATTGCAACAAAAGAATTAAGCTTTACCGAAACTCGAAATTGTGTTAAAAGTATAAATGAATAGAACTATAGATGGATCTTATTTTTGCAATATATACTGGTAATAGGGCAATTTGTACAGGAAAAAAAACAACTAAATGAAATCCATCTATTAATAAACAAACGTAGATAATGATTTATAGAATCAATAATTAGGTAAGTGACCACATTAGTTTTCTTTAATTAAAAAGTTTTTTGCGAGCTTTGGTGGAAGCAAAATCAGAAACTATGTCGTTGAAATCTATAGTATTCACTAGATGTGCTTCAATGTGTAGAATTGCTAAATGATTCAGTTTTTCATTTGACATTGTTGACCTCAGAAAACTTTTAATTCGTTTTATCACCGAAAAAGACCTTTCGGCCGAACAATTCCTCACAAACAAACAGAGGTACATCCTAAACGCAATGTCCAAATAGGGGAAACTATTCTGCAGATTCTTTGTCCTTATTAAATTTGACATTT
This sequence comes from Galerucella calmariensis, assembly GCA_910591675.1. Classification (NCBI taxonomy): domain Eukaryota; kingdom Metazoa; phylum Arthropoda; class Insecta; order Coleoptera; family Chrysomelidae; genus Galerucella; species Galerucella calmariensis. The sequence goes on along the minus strand of CAJUYG010000236.1, from coordinate 274,615 downwards.
GTATAATAATACCATCTTTACTGTGAACAATGTTTGTTGTATTCTTCTGTTCACATAAACACCAAAATTGGCTTCTACCACTTTTATTTTCTAAAGTGAATGAATGTAATTTTTCTTGTATATATCGATTAAAATGCATACACTCAGAAATAAATGAGTCTTCTAAATCTTCGGGATAAGAAGTTATAAGGTTTTTCGCATACTTATCAAATTCTATTTGAGATATATTTTTTTGATAAAGGCACTCTAATATTTTAAATCTTTCAAATGTTTCTTTATATCCTGTGCATCTCAAATTCTATAAGGAAATAGTTACAAAACTGTTTTTATGTTTTTTCTAATAACTTTAATTTTTTTACCGAGTAGCATTTGCCGCCCCTCAAATGTTGCTGCTGTGGGCCCGGGCCCCACGGGCCCCTTATGATGATCCAGGACTGGACGCGGCTTTATATTATCAATAGACGTAGACGCAACGAGGTAAAAAACAAAGGAGAGAACATAACAGTATAAAGAATCATCGACCAAAGTGGCTTCTGAATATGACCGACTTCCGTAAACAAACCAGAGTTGTACATTAAATTATTCAATTAAGGGAAACAAAAAACTCTCATTTGTAACTTTTTAAGGTGGAACTTTTTGTTGATAAAGAATTGATACCAGATTTTGGTACCTACATTCAAAAATTTTATAACACTATTGTACAACTCAATATCAACTTAAATTAATACTGATATAGTTTGTTCAACCATCCTTTGCCGTTACATCATAATCAGTGACGTATTCTGCCATTTTACGTATGTCTTATATTTGTTGAATGTTATTTTACACTTAACCTCAAAATTATTATCAATGACATATGTTAAGAATTGTTTTCAAAATATGACAAGTGAACTGTCAAAAGTAACAGATGAAATGTATGTCGACCTTAGATAAGAAATACGTTAATGACGTCATAATTCCGTCTCATCCATTTCATGAATGAGAGAGCAAGCTGGACAATGTATGACGTAACGGCAAAGGATGGCTGAACAAACAATACTCATATGGTTGAAATAATACCCTTCTTGGTGTGCGTCATCGATTGTTAATGTCTTTCTAACACATTACGTAGGAAGAAATGGAAAAAAGGGCAGGTCTGTGATTAATCCTAATCAAAATATCACAATGATGAACCGTTTAAATGTATTACGAACGTTAACCCTAATCTTTGACTCACAAAAATTTGATTGGTTGATGTTTAGATTACGCTCAAGCTCAACCTATCAATCAAGAGTTTAAAATACTATGAAGGCTTTACTTTCGTAGCGGCAATAAGTCGTACGTCTTATTCTACTGTCACACTGACAGTTCTTGACAGGTCTGTACTTTGTTCTTTACGGTCAATTATTATTTATGAAAAGTGAATATTAATCTTATTGTTTTATTTATATGAATAATACAAAAATATGCATGAATACACGGAAAAACATCAGTATTTTGAAAGTTCTCAAGTATTTTCAGTTAGAAATAGGAGCTGGTAATTATTAATTGCATAGCCTTTTCGAATTTGGCTAAATACAATCCTGATGATCTTATTTATCAAATTTAAGGTTAACTATGTGTCAAAATAGTAAATAAAATAAACGACATGCCGAAAACCCCGATATACGTCACAATCGATGACGCACACCAAGAAGGGTATTATTTTAACTATAAATAATCTTTCTAATACTGAAAATCACTATTTTATTAACGTGGCTTTTCAATTTGACACATTTCAGTATATTGAGGTTAGCTATGTTGAAACAAGAATTGATGACTAATGTCACTAATGTCAGTAATGTGGATTCTCAATATGGCGACTTCCATCGAAAGTTGGTTAAATCACTACCACGCTTAACTTTCCTCATTTTTCTTTTATCTCGTTGCGCAGACGTCAACAAAAATATAAAACGAACGATACAAAGCGCTCACTGTAAACACTCGTTTTGAAAACGTATACGCATCAATGTTCACGAGTCAAGAATACAAAAACGTACGAGTTGTTGTCTTTGAGGTTCCTTGCAAGTATCAAACTCATTTCTGTCCATCTCCTTTCGGCATCTTTGAATGTAAAGTTATTTGAAAAATCACCAGATTGAAGATTCGAATTTTTTTTAAGATACTCGATAAGGTAATTTTTCTGGCAGTCAGTCATTTGACTTTCTTTTATCTCGATGAGACATTATACATATAATTAAGTTTTCCTAAATTTCCTGTAAATCACAAATGTGGATAATCATAATCTTTCACTTTGCCAGTTGTCAGTTTTTGAATTTAAGTTCACAAAACGTTAATTTACGAACCAATTTCTGTAATTAATGAAATGTTGCAGTGATGCCGGATGTTACGTTCCAAAAAACGAATGGTCGTCAAGAATACATCTTCAAAAAAGTACTTGCACATGAACCATTCGTTTTGATGCGTATACGTCAAAAAGCTCATTTGTCGAGAATACGGCCCCAGGTTTTGACCATAGATAACATAACACTGATAGATGGAAATCTGACCCGTGGCGCTTCATATGACGATTTAATTTTACCAGTGGCGCCACCTTACGGGTCGGAAAATGAAACTCTAACACATTTGACATGGTTGTGATCTCCGCTAACAGTGGAAAAAGAAGATTCATGTAAATTTACAGTTTTTCGCGCCTGCGCCATATTCAAAATTACTGTGATTATATTTTTATGGCAAATTGGCAATATATGGTCCATTTTTTGAAATTTCATTCAAAGTAACTCAACATTTTGATTGATATCACAATAATAATAATAATCAAATAGTCAAGTTAAATTAAATGAAATGTCAAAAAATGGACCACATAATGCCTGGAGTGGTAAAAATAAAGCAACAATCATCAAGTTTATATATTTTATTTAAAATAAAAAGTACACAGCAAATAAAACGTTTTTTACATCGTTTAATGACAAACAGGAAGAACAATAAATGTAGTAAACTATTTTGAATCGCATACGGTTTAAAGTAAAACGATTTTTTTAAGGTAAGAAGCATTAATAAGTTTATAATGATTAACAGTGATCAGGGAAAGACGCAGAGTACAACAAATAGTGGAACAGTGACCCTCTTACCGTTATTGTTGAAATACAGAAAAAGATGCATATTGTGGAGTACAAAAATAATTAAATAATACATAATGAAGTTAAAAAATCACAAACATTCAATAAAAATCAATAATTACTAAAATAGGAGAAGGAGGTATTGTTTTCAAACAAATAACTTTTAGTGAATACATAATACACAAATATGAGAAGATAATGAAAAAATGGGCTAAAGAGGAAAATTAAACTAAAAAGTACCAATAAAATAATGAATATACAAGGAACATAAAAAGGAAAATCTATACTGACATGTCTTTTGAATGATATTGACAAAAGACTGATCATCAATCTGATCTATTTCAAAATAACTCATAATGATCTCCTTTCCGGTCTCTTACAGCGTTTAAGATATTTATTATGGGCCATTTGAAATAGACCATCCCTGTTAATCATTCTCATGTCAATACCCTTCAAAACGCGGTTCCCTTCCTTAATATAATTGAAAAATACAATGTTTATAATTATATTGAGTAAGTGATTTACTAGGCACGACATGTTCATCAGTCAACTTAACGCATTGCTTGAAGGGACCTTGCATTCGATCGATCTCATATAATCGAGATATATGCGACCAAGATGCCACTTTCTTGCTGCCGTTCATCTCGTATTGAAGATCCCTACTTAAAAGACTGTTCCTGATCCCCTTTAATAAATGGGGGGGATCATAAAGGTGAACGATCTCTTGAGAAGGATCTCCAACTGTGTAAGTTAGGGACCCAGTGCGACTAGGTCCTACTAATTGATTCACGGCAGCTTGATTAGTGGCACCTTGGTCACATACAGTAGCGATCACAACGATACCGATCGCCTGCATTTCTCCAATAATCGTTTTGATGCAATGCACCAAGTCGACTGTTGGTGTGGTACCTTCACAAAAACCAAAAAATATGGGTTGCTTCCAAGGTTTACGAATACCTTTTGCCATGAATACTAGGGCGTGGTCAGCAAACTGTAACCTTCGCTTCCTAATACCTAAGTCCACAAACCCATCTACAGAATGTGTTTTCAGATTATATTTTAAATGAGGATGGAGAGAAATTTCATCAAACATTAAAACACAATACCTGTCCTCCTCCCCCAGCTTACTGACCTGGATCTTTAAATGTGTGAAAATGTGTTCATTTACACCTGGTAAAAAGGATACACTATTCAGGATTTTGTTTAAAGATTTTCGGGATGGTAAGCTGAAAAACTTGGGACAGGAAGCGATATGCTCGGGCGCTTTTCTTGTACAATGGCAGTGCAAACAATTTGTCATCTTGGCAGAACCTACGCCCCTTGGGCTTCATACGCAAATTTTTCAGATTTGATTCAAAAAAATTGAGGGCCATTTTCGAGTAATTACCCAAGATGTTCACTAACCCTTTCAGTAACTAGTTTCACAAAATGTTTGATATCTTTTTGGTCAACATTTTTTGCTCTAAGGCGCTTTATGAGGGTCACTGTCTTGTAAAAATCTTTTTTTGTTGCTGCCTCGGCTTCTGCAAATAAAGAAAGTAATTTGAGTTAACTGTTAAATGTACTCATTTCAAAGATATTTTTTAAGAATAACATTGTTCCGTACAAATAAAAAAATAGTTTCATCTATCAGCAACTGTTTCTGTGGACAGATGTATATTGAATAAAACATGAAACACATCCATTTCTAGTTTGCTTATGATTATGACTTGGTTATGACTATCATGACTAATATATTATATTATCTAGTTAAATTTGGATATTTTTATTCATATAGCTCACACATATATGATTGTAAACATTTAGGTACATATTTATTTCTTGAAACTACTCACCTTTGAAAAACGCTTGTACCTTTCTTCGAGAAATTCTTTTTTTTTTCACTTCTGGGAGGTGGAGCATACATACCTATTTGCAGTATCTGTAGACAATTTAATCATTCACTAATATAGTACTATGAAACATGTTATTCAGTTTGTTTTTTATGGAAATTAAACAAATCAAATAATATAACAAAAGACACATACAAAAAATATTTGACTTGATACATACCATTATTTGATAATGGCTTGATGCTCTGCAAAATGTCCTCCTCAGACATCCGGCTCGTGGATGGAATAGCTGTAACACAAAAATTATGTTAATATTTCTTAGGTACATTGTATGACTGCCAAAATTATATCATAACGAGTTGCAAAAAACTCACCATTAATCAATTCCCTTGAATAGGTTTTGGTTGGTGTTGTCACCTTCCCAACTGGGGAATAAAAAACAGATTCTTTCTTCGCATCTACAGAAACTTTGTATAAGTTAAATTATATCAAACTTACAACAATAAATACCTTTATTTTGCTGAAAAGCTGTTACCTGTGAGGGTACCATAGTGGGAAACAAAAAATCAGATTCCTCCTTTGGATTGTAATCTAAAAAAATACTCTAATATAATAACATTCAATAAATATATGTACAAAAAAATTTACTTACCAGGCAAAAACAGGGATGGCAAAGAAAACCTTTTCAATACCATGACCTCGCTTTTTTCTACTCTAACAAAGCAGTCCTGGCCAAAGTGACGAGAGCATATTCTCCAATTTTTGTGCCATGTTAAATCCAAAAAGAGGTTTCCACTTCTCTCCAGCCAAACCGAACGTTGTTCTTCATGGCTCGGAAGTTTAAAGCTGTATTAAAGAGTAACTACTTCAATATTTTGTCACTTTTCAGTTAATTAAACATGTTTTGTATTATAAAAAAAAAAATTACCGGGTGCACCTCACAGTACAGTCCTTAACTATACATTTTGTTGCCATTGTCTATGTATAAAAAAGTCCACACTAAACTAAACTAACACACCGACCTTAACAAAATATTATATAATATAGAAATGTGACCGTCACGAGGAGAAGATGCTACATAGACACTATTTTTATATAAATTCTAATGTAACATGTGTCTCTTGTTCTTTTTACTTGTGTAATTACGTTCACAACATTTTATAAAAAATAAACAATATAAAATTTCTATTATTTTATTGCTATTAGTTATCTTGTTTAAATTAAAAGTTTTTTTAAAAGTAACATTTTCGTGTAACATTATTTGTGTAACATTTCGGGCGCTGCGAACAGGATTTTCGTACAGAAACCCTTACGTTTCCTGGTCAACTTCAGTTGTTTAACGAAGATTCATCGAACTCAGAGAAAAGTGGCATGCAGAGGGGAACATTCGTGTTCATCCTATTGTAAGTACTTATCCTAGTTTTCCTTTTATTTATGAGCATTTTTAAAGACATTACTGACGAAAATTTACATTTATTATTAGCTGACATTAGTTTAAACAGTATTGACACTTCTGAAAATACAAACAGTTCTCGATTTTCTCAAAAATTAACCAAAGAATCATTTTCTGAAGAATCTCGAAACATTAATTGTAAAGAAATGCCTGTAACTAATAGTGATATTGCTAGCTTTTGTGCTACTCTTCCAGAATTTTCCCAATAACACGATAATATTTCCACATTCATTAAGTCTGTTGATAATTTGATCGCGTTTTTTATTGATCAAAATTTAACTGCACCCCAACAATTTATTTTAAATGCAAACATTGTTTCTCGTATCAAAGGTGAACCCGGACATTTTCTAAACTATTCGAATAAAACTATTTGGGCTGACATAAGACCGGCTTTACTTTCTAAATACGGTGACAGACGATCCGAAGACATACTAGTGACACAACTATCTACTACTGTTCAAAAAACTAACGAAAACTATGACCAATACCACCAAAGAGTATCCAATAATTTAAATGATTTATTACAACACATTACACTAAACGACAATGAACCAACTGTGAATTTTAAAACTCCTTATTTCAAAAATATTGCATTGAAAACCTTTTGTACAGGAATTAACGAACCATATTGCGAGTATTTATCGCACTTCCAAATAGCTTCCTTAGAAGAAGCCCTTCAAAAATGTATTGCCTATGATAACCACAAAAATCAACAGCAGTATATGAACTTTTTGAAAGGTCAACAAAATAAAAAACAATTTTCGTCAACTAACAAATCTAATAAATTAAGCATCACCACCAAATTTAAGACCTAACTATACGCGTAATAATAGTCAACAAAATTTTAACAGCCAGCACCAGCCGAATTTCAATTCATTCCGAAACGCTCCAAATAATACAAATTTTCATAGAAATAATACAAATTTTTCTAGAAACAATACAAATGCTCCTAGAAATAATTTTCAACCCAGCAATTTTCGAAATAATGATTTTAAATCTTTTAATCGCTCTCTACCTCATAGAAATTCAACGAATCCCCAAATCAACTCATACCATTCTCCGATGAGTGGTGTGCAAACCATTAATTCTAGAAATGAACCCATGAGTACTTCTACCAGAAGGACTCACCATTTTAATGTAAATACTACCACAGAGGAACAACCCGAATTTTCTATAAACAATTCCGAAAATGAAGGAGAGATTCTGGATTTGGATTTTCGGATAGGTCCAACCAACGATCCACCTCCTCTATAACTTTGAATAATATTAAAAATTGTCCCCAATTACCCTATTTTATAATGCCAAAAACTGGTTTAAGGGTACTTATTGATTCAGGAGGATCAGACAGTATTATACCTATCACCAAAAGCTTCTACTTATTTCAACCCATTACATAAATATGAAAAATCATTTTTACTAACTGCTATGAAATTAACTCATAAATATTTTTTTAATATAAAAACATAATTATTCGAAGAATTCGGCATTAACGAACCAATAGATGCTCGAATAGCCGACTGGAGTAAAGATTTTGATATTTTACTCGGAAATTTTGACTTAGAACGTTTAAATGCTTTAATCGACTATGAAAATAAAACGCTGACATTGAGAAAATTCAATATTACAATTCCTTTTTCTACTTTATACAATAAAATTCCAGTAGATATTTCACACGGTGACATAATATTACGGGAAATTAAAATAAATAACATAAAAATTCCTGAATCTATTCACACAGTCACTGACGGCTATGTAGACAAAATCATATTACCAAGTCCGTTGCAACTTGATACTGTACATGTTGAAAATCTTAATAATTATGAAATTTCCAACGGTCCCACGAACTTTGACTCGACATTAATAAGAACTCAGCATTTAAATTCTGAAGAAAAACAAAAAATTTTAAGTCCTTGCAAAAAATTTCACGACATTTTTTATGATGAAAAATCGGACTTGAGTTTTACTTCTGCCATCAAGCACGAAATTAGAACTCGAGACGAGCATCCAATATACGTTAGAGGTTTTAGACATCCCAAAACGATGCAGGATGAAATTACGAAACAAATAAATAAGCTATTAGAAAACAAAATAATTAGACCCTCTATTTCTCCTTATTCTGCTCCTGTTTGGATAGTACCAAAAAAAGCAGACGCATCCGGAGAAAAGAAATTCCGTATGGTAATAATTGATTATCGTAAACTCAATGAGAATACTATAGATGACAAGTATCCCCTTCCAAAAATTGACGAAATTCTTGACAATTTAGGTAAATCTACTTATTTTACAACCCTCGATCTCGCTCAGGGATTACACCAAATTGAAGTTCACTCCAATTCTATAGAAAAAACAGCCTTTTCCGTTCCTCACGGTCATTTTGAATTCTTAAGAATGCCATTTGGATTGAAGAATGCTCCCTCCACTTTCGAAAAATTGATGGATAATATCCTCAGACCCTTCCTTTACAAATTTTGTTTTGTTTACATGGATGACGTTATTATTTTTTCCAAATCATTACATGAGCACCTCGTACATATTGCCAAAATTTTTGAAGTATTCCGAAAAACCAATCTCAAAGTACAATTGAATAAATCCGAATTTCTTACTAAATAAGTTGCCTTTCTTGGTCATAACGTCACCCCTCAAGGAATAAAACCGAATCCCGTCAAATTAGAAGCTGTTCAAAAATTCCCGCTTCCAAAAACTGTCAAAGAAATCAAATCCTTTTTAGAACTTATTGGCTATTATCGCCGATTCATCCCAAACTTTGCAAAAATTACATCCCCGTTTTCCAGATGTACTCGCAAAGAAGCTGTAATCGATATTAATAACTCTCAATACTTAGAATGTTTTGAAAAATGTAAACAGTTATTAAGTAATGCCCCGGTCCTCCAATACCCTGACTTCTCAAAAACATTTACTCTTACTACCGATGCATCGAACATTGCTATTGGTTCTGTTTTATCACAAAACAATCACCCTATCGCGTATTACTCACGCACCTTGAATTCCGCTGAACAAAATTATTCAACAGTCGAAAAGGAACTATTAGCCATAATTGATTCATGCAAGCATTTTCGCCCTTACCTATATTCCCAAAAATTTATAGTACTCGTAGAAACAGACCACAACCCCCTAGTATGGATTTATAAAATTAAAGACCCAACTTCTCGTTTAGCACGCTGGAGGTTGAAACTTGAAGATTATAATTTTGAAGTAAAATACAGAAAAGGTAAAGAGAATCAAGTAGCTGACGCCCTTTCTCGCATACAAATTAACGCATTGGACACAATCAGTTCAAACCAAGCAGAACCCCCAGATGAAATTTATTTTGACGTAGACGAATTCTTAGACGAATTTGACAGAATAACTACCGATAATACACAACATTCTGACATTGAACACCCAATTACCGGAATTCAAATTTCGGAAGAACCAATTAATTTATCCAATAATCAAATTATTATAACACCGAAATCTTAAAATTTATGAAATAATTTACAAAAAAATATTTAATAAACATAGGTACGTTATAATAGTTACAGATAATTGGAAATCAGAAATTACAGATGCCTTCAAACAAATTTTAAAACCAAGCCAAAAATTTGCAATAAAATCACCTTATGATTTTAGACCTTTTATTTGCAATTATTTCAGGGAAAACATTAATTCAACTGTCAAAGCTATTTTTTGTAATAAAATTTTATCTGATATTGAAGATAAAGAAAAACAAATAGAATGTGTTAAGAAATATCACACCGACAATCATAATGGAATTGTAGAAACTTATAAACACCTAAAATCACAACTTTATTGGCCATCTATGCAAACTACTATTTCCGACTTCATTAATCAATGCGAAATCTGTCTAAAAAATAAATATGAAAGACACCCTTATAAATTACCCCAATTAGGACCTCTTCTTGGTCAAAAACCCTTCGACATATTACACTTAGATTTGTTTCATTGCAATAAAAATATTTATCTTACAAATTATTGATTCCTTTTCTAAATACGCTCAGTGTTACAAAGTTCCAGACAAAACATCCATCTCAATTCTAAGTAAATTAAAACATTACTTTTCGCACCATAATTACCCCCGAAAAATCGTTTGTGATAATGGAACAGAGTTTAATTCTGCAGTAATAAAAGAATTTTTGAAACTTCACAAAATAGAAATTCACTTTACAACAGTTAACAATTCCTCATCTAACTCGCCTGTTGAAAGATTCCATTCAACACTGATAGAAAAACTTAGAACTCTACAAGAACAAAATCCTCAAGATCCCATTGACGATATTTTCACGCTTGCTATATTAATCTATAACCAATCAATTCATAGTGCTACAAATTTCTCACCGTTTTCAATCTTTTATGGACCATATGCCGAGGAGATACATTTTGACTTTGATCTTTTCCTTTACGAAACATATAATCAAAAGCATAAGGACGAATTACAACCCTTTTTAGCTAGCTTATACCAAAAACAAAAAGAAAAAAGGCAAAAAATATTAGATAAACAAAATCAAAACGCCGAACCTATACCCGAAATTAATCCTTCACAAACCATATACGCTACAAAGAAAAAACACAAATCGAAACTACAAGCCCCCTATACTCAAATTCAGACTAAAAAACCAAACAAAACAAAAATTATAGGCAAAACAAACAAACAAAACCGAACTAGTACTCATTTAAAATACGTGAAACGATTACGTAAAATAACGAATAAAAATTCTCAAGGAGATAATTCTTTGCAGGAGGACAATCCTATCCCTGGGACATCCTCTCAAAATCCATGAGATCCCGAACAATGGTTACTATGCTGAAGAAATTGGAATTTCGAGAGAAATATCCCACTATCACCGACACATTTTCCACATTGACTTAGATAAATTAGAAGAAATTTTAACCGTAAATCCAGAAACTTATTTTAAAATTCCCCTAAAAAATAGCCCCCTTTCAGCATTAATTTCCCAATATTCCCATTTACTTGAAGAAGCAAGAGATAATTTGCATAAAATCACACGTAAACAGAAAAAAGGTTTATTCAACTTCCTAGGTACTACAATAAAATACGTTACCGGCAATCCAGACGAAACTGACCTAGACCTACTTAAAACACATATAACCGCTATAGAATTAAAGCAAAACGAAATAATAAGAAAATTTAATAATCAAATATCCTTTGGTCAATCTCTTGATACGAGATTCAATAACTTATTAGAAAAAATTAATAATAATAATCTTGTAATATCGGCTGAAATTAATAAATTATCAACTAATTTCGATGGTTACGTCATTCTTCATAATGAAATTATAAATATTGATAACACTAACGAATTTTTAATGAAACTTATTCGAACTATTACTTTATCTCAATTAAATCTTTCAAATATTGAGCTATTTACTTTGAATGAACTTGAAACACTGAAAATTGAACTTATTAAAATCTATTCTAAAAACGCCCTCCTTATTAATGACGAACACCCCTACGAACTAATAGAATCCTCTAAAACATTGATCTGTGTAACTTTAAATACAATGCTCATAATAATAAAAATCCCAATTTTCCATACCAATACCTTTCTTACCCATAGAATTTACCCCATCCCTAATAATGAACACGTTATGATTATTCCACCTACATCTTTCTACGCCAATAACAAATAGTACGAAGAATGTAGAGGAGAAGCAGAATACTTAGTCTGTACGAAATTCATCAAATCCAGATGTCAATTACCCAATATTCAAAATTGCACAAAAACCATTGTAACTGAAAACTTTTACAGAGAAACTAGCAAAGTGATTTTGTTAGGTATCGTTCACCCAACCAAAATTCAAAAGCAATAAATTAAAGTTAGCAGCCTCCTAATGTCAGACGAACCAATAACAATAGAAGGAATTATTTACGGCAAAAAGACTATTCACGAAATATTGTTCCCATCAAATTGATGCCCGACCATAGATTGGACATTGAAAAACTGAAAATCCCTGAAACCTATGGCCAACTACATCCCATAGAAGAAACAGAAGTTTTACCGCCTATTCCAACCGGCCTCAGCATTACTGCACTTCTACTAATAATATTTGTTTCAGTCTTTTTTGTAACTATTTTTATGAAGAAAAGAAAGAAAGAGAATCTCCAAAATTCTTTTTGGCCCGAAATTACCGCCTGCCCAAGTCCAAATTTTACAAGAACTTCTTGAAAAGACCCCTGAGACTTCGCGGACGAAGATCAATCCAAAGGAGGGAGGAGAAATGTGACCGTCACGAGAAGAAGATGCTACATAGACACTATTTTTATATAAATTCTAATGTAACATGTGTCTCTTGTTCTTTTTACTTGTGTAATTACGTTCACAACATTTTATAAAAAATAAACAATATAAAATTTCTATTATTTTTTTGGTATTAGTTATCTTGTTTAAATTAAAAGTTTTTTAAAAGTAACATTTTCGTGTGTGTAACATTTCTATATGCAAGAACTTGGAAAATTTACTACTAAGGCACAAAATTGACAAAATCGCCTACAGCGTAGATAATTTAGACACGTCTACAAACACGTGGTTATTAGGTTAAGTTAAACAGTCGAAGTGGGTGGAAGCAGGTGGAAGCATAGATAACATAACACGCTTTGACAACAAGTTCGCGCATACGACAGCAACTTCAAGTCGGCTCTTCTTACGTGAAACGGAAACAGAGTCTAAAACCATAAATGGTAGTGATCAGTTTCCAACTTAGTAATATACCGGCACAATATTGCTCTAGATCCTTTTAAATATTTCCTAAGGACATGGGACACAAAATAAGTCAATATCTTCTGTACGTTTCTTGTGGCATTACTTATTCTTTTTTCTCTCATTTTTTTTGGGAATCAAACCACAATCATGTTTCTTATTTTTAATTTCGACGTTCTGGTAGCGTTCCAGCTACCGTTGTCAAGTTTAACTAGTCATGGAATAATTTTTGATCCCTATCTGACACAACGAAAAAAATTTGACAACTACAAATCAATAATATTTTGAAAAATAGGAGAAAAAAGAAAAAAAGTTATATGTCAATAATAAGATAAATATGACCCAAGCCTAATAAAGAAACCTAATAGAAATATTACAACTTTTATTGATAAACATTATTTTAACCAAAACGACAAACAGCTTCATGCATGATATGGGAGAAAACCTCTGTAACAAATAGGTATATTACAAGGCACATACATAGTTTAAGTGTGAGACTCTTTCTTTTGTTTTGTACAGCTAACACATCTCCTTCTAAGTTGAATTTAAGATGGTAGGTGTTAGGTGGTCTCTAACGCTCAGCATTGTCTTCTGTTTTTTAGAAACCCTTCCAGCTCGTCCACTAAGACGTCGCTTCACCTCAGCTTTAGATCGACCTAATTCCATCATTTGTTCGTCTAATGAAACTAAATAATTCAATAGTTGTATAATAATTATTATATTATGAAATATTATATTAAACATTGATATGTTTAATGCTGTGATTGGGACGAAAGTATTCCACAAAAAATTACATGAGGTTATCGTTTATCACTGTTGTCACTGTACAAACAGGGCCGGTATTCTCAACTCGCTCCTCTCACAAGCGAACGATCTCTGAAGGGAGTGATTTGATTGGCAGCGATGTGGTATTTGTAGATTCTCATGTACCACTGCACTCGCAAATCTGTATCACGAGCGACTAGCTACGGCAACAACGTATTTTGACATTAATGTCAAGATAGTTTTTGGTTCTGTGTTTTGAATTTAAATTAAAATGCTTCTTCTTGACCTTCCAGTAGTACAATATACATAAGATGACTACAATCCCTTATATAATATGACTACAATTATAAATGATTTATATACAATTATAATTTTCAACAATGCTTCAATAAAAATTGAAGGTTAGAATTGTTTATTCACATGCAAATTATTGACATATAATATGTCAGTGATGAGAATGCGAGTGAAATAAAGCACTCCTCTTCGCGGGAGCGTTCCAATTGCGAGGAGAGGGCATGAGAATCGAGACAGCAATGAATTTCGATCCCCTCGCATTCAACGACATCGATATCGCTCCAAGCGAGGGCCTGAGAATACCGGCCCAGGACATTAGCAGTCTCGAATCTGTTTATAAAATAAATCAATACTTTTTGTTATTCTAAAATAGCTCCAAAAAACAGAGACTGAAACACTACATCGTTGGTGATAAACACGCGTTTTTATGCGCTAGTAGCTGTTTGCAAGTTTACGTGTAATTTAAACCAATCAGTATTATTGGAAACTTTGCTGGTAAATATGTGTCCCTGCAGTGGGTGAAAGGGATAAACAACCATGTACCTAGGCTATATAAAACAAAATTCTAAATTTGCACCAAGAAGAATTATCATAATTTAACGCCACATCATGGTGACAATAGTGGTGTAATTATATAAACAAATATCACGACATAAATGAAGAAATTTATTTATTGTTCAATATCCACAATATTAACGGGATGTAAGTCTCTCTTAGATTGAAATTTCGCTATTCCCGTATCGATAACAGGCTCATGAATAACCATATGCTGGAACTCTTCTCTAAATGTACATAGATAAATCGTTATCACACCTGCACATACCCATTCTGTGATAATGCTAGTGAGGTGTAGTTCGTATCCTCCATGTTCTGGTTTCCAATGCAGATAACTTTCACCTACAAAATATAAATTAACATTATTGATTATTGGTTTTTTTCCTTTGTTATTAGTACAGGAAATGAAGCTTTTTGGCTCCCAATTTTTTCTTCCATTATGGATTTACTTGAAATTTTCACAAAAGGTAGCGAATATCCCAAGGATCATTTTCTATATCATGCCACTGTACGTTAAAACCTTTGGCACCCCATCCCGGGGGGTGGACATTTTTTATTGCATTTTCACTACAGGAATCGATGGAAAAAGTAATTCTAAGAAAAAAATGTTATCTATATTTTTCCGTAAAACTAATATTTCTCGAATTATTCGCGGTTGAAAGTAACAGTTGTTCGACGACAATCAACATTTTTAAAGGGTCTTTTGCGAATAACTAGAAAAATATTCATTTTATCAAAAAACTGTAAAGGGAAAATTTGTAGCTTTTTTTTATCATTTTTTTACTACTAATACGAACCGAGATTTTACCGGCATTGCCGGCATTTTAATGGTTAGCTTTTTTCGTCAAATGCATAATTTGAATGATTGAAAGTCAAATAACAGGAAAACTGCATTTTTAGAGAAAAACAAAATATTTTTCAATGTATATAATTAAACCTCTCAAAAAACTCTAGCATGAAAATTGAGCGACTTGTAATTGAAATAAGGTAACATACTCTTTATACGAAAAAACTAGTGAAATCCACCCCTTACTCACCACCGTAATTAAAATTGATCCTCACCCTTCGGTGATTCTCTTTACCCTGTCTGTACATTTTCTGAACAGTAAATATTTGGCGAGATATAGCCGTTTAAAACAATATATTGTTCTATGGTTTAAAAGCTGTATTTACGACTCAACACCACCTTATTCGAGCCATTCAAGCTCATCCCATTTAAAGAGTAAGGTATCTTGATAAATTTAATTCACATAGTTTTAAAACTTTTGAAAACCAATTAAAATTTCTATCTCTGAAAATGAAGGAGCTATGTTTAAAAAAACCAATCAAATTTTTTAGCTGTATTTGTAAATTTAATATTTATGTATGTATGTATTCTACTTATTTTTCTATTTTATATCTATTTAATCTTGAATTAAATCACTATGATGATTAATCTTTTTTTTGTCACAAAACAGTTATTTATCTATTAAGAGCGAAAAGTGATACATTATTGCTTGAGAGTAATGGTAACGGTTGTAGGTTAGGTAATAACTTGGCAACTTCAATGTTTAACACCTTTAATAAAATAAAGAAATACTATTTTCTGTTTTAAAATATACACCTCCATATATTTGTTTGTAGCGTAACCTGCAGCGTTGTAAATCCAGTAACTTGTATAAATTGTAGATGTCAGTCAAATTATATAGGAATATTTATTAATTTCGTACGAAATATCTTCAAATATTAATATTTCAACTAAAATATTCGGACTGCTCTACATTTTGTTTTAATATATCTATTATTTACTACCTTTCTTTAGTTTATTGTAAATGAAAACAGGCGAGCGGAAAAGTACGCTCTATAGCCTAAATAATGTCAATTATGACAGATCGCGGAAAACATCAACTTTGCGGTTAGATTTGAGTGTGCAAAAGTCTACTTTGGGTAGTGATCGTAGGAAAACATAATTGTATTGACAGTGACATCCTAGAGCAACCTGGTTAGGGAGTGTTTTTGTCTTCTGAAAATCTTTTACAATCTAATAAATCGCTGTTTTGTTAAGTTCTTAATGTTTTGAATAATTAATTAGTGTGATTGCGATGTTACCGTATTAATTTTTTTTGTGTTTTTGTGCTTAGTTCTTGTACCACGTTTTGAATATTTTGCATAATACTGGCCGGATGGCCCTGCTAGCTGAGGCCTTTCTAATTGTAGAATAAGAAGAGGTACATTGACAGTATTGACAATAATAATTACGTTTAAAATTTTATGAACTATTTGACAGGTACTTGAAATAAGAAGTATAAATTTATCAATTTTATTAGTTATAATATATATTCAAGTGATTGTAGGGAAAATGTTGTATGTATTGCGAGCTAAAAGTGGAATTATTGTTCTCAAGCAATTAACCCTTGCTTTCGAACAATAATTCCTCACTTTTCGCTCTTAATACATAAATAACTATTTATATTAAGATCTAACAAGAGTTGATTTTTAAGGGTTGAAATATTATCCCAAGCAGCATTTGGACGTTGCGAGATATTTATATAACGTTGGGCTAGACAACCCGATGCTTTGAATGTTCAATGACTATAAATAAGCTACCTTTTTTGGCGTTGTGACTGAACATATCAGAAATTTCATTATATCATACTTTTCAGTGCGTGGGAAGCGTGGGCTCTTTAATTTTTCAAATTATAGATTGTTTCTTTTTAGTCGTTGACTTAAGCAACATTTACCTTCGTCTATTATATTATCTTTAAATTGTTTCAAAAGTAATTTTTCCTACGATCACATAGGAAAGTGACATATCGCACTGTCTAGTTCTATGGAAAGTGGACTTTATTCATACACGTACGGAAAAAAAATTATCCGTTCGTGTACGGATAAAAAAGCTGTCAAATGTATAATTTTCATTAAGATTGACCACTGGCAAGCTGTCAAATATATAATTTTTAATTAGCTATGTAACATCTAAATTTGAAGCGATCTATTTGAAAAGTGAAATTTCTGTCATTATTTCGATTAAAAAAGTTTAGGGAGTTTTAATTTTTTAATTAAAACGTTTGTTTTTAAAAATTTATTTATAAATTAATATACAGGTTGTACTACAACAAATACAAATATTAAATAACTTAAATACCGAACTAACAATATATCTGGTAGAAATCAACGTTAGAAGTCCCTGTAAATGTGAATTGAAACCTATTTATAATCTTCTTTAAACAATGGCACTGTTCTAGTTTGTTTACTACTTTTTTGTTGACTCTGCTAGTCTGGATACTTAACTCCTCCATCCTTAAGACGAGAAAATAATGGATTTATTTTCGAGTTTGGATTTTACTTCTTCTAGTGGAATTTCTTCTAGGTTTCTTCTTCTTGTCTTCTTGTCCTTGTATTTTCTGTATTTTCTTATAATGCAAAAAGTGGTTAAAGCAATTAAAGTTATTAAGATTAAAGGAACTGTACTGGAAATTATTACGTGTTTTCCTGAAAATTCTACGTCTTGAATTGGTTTTAGATTTTTAGCAATTTTATTAATTTCAAAAAGTTTATCAAAATCTATTTTTGTTAAGTTTAGAGGGTGATACATTTGAGTTTCTGAAAATATAGCTTCTGATTTTGTTAAAATGACTGATTTGCCTTTTTGAACTTGAATATTGTTTGAAAACTTCTCTCTTCCAATTTCTATTTCACATTTTTCTGGAATTCGGATTAAACAGGGGTCGTGTATTTCTAAATATTTTTCTGAGGTACATTTTGATAATATTTTTACAGTGGTGGCTGGAACAATCAGTATTTCGTTATTTGTGATCTGTTCTACGATGGGTTCTTGAAGATTTACGTCAGTGGCGTAACATTGTTTGGGCAAACGATTTTCGAGTAGTTCTGTTGTGCAGTTGTCTTTGGATAAGAATTCTTGTCGACAATAATATATTTCTTCTAATATTGGACATTCTTCCTTTACTAATGACGATTCTTCGGCTTTTGCTAAGTAGGGTTGAGAAGGGATAAACATTTTGTGCTTTTGTATGATAGGATAAAGGTGGTAGAACTCTGCAATTTCGGGTTTTAGGATAGGGATATGTATAGCAAAGATTAATTTGGATTTGGAAAAGGTAACTTGGGTACCGAGAAATAGATAGTAGGTCAACAAATTCTTAAATTTTGGAATTTGTTCCTCATTGTAAATTGTTTTCAAATATTCAATCATTTCCGCAACCTCATGACTAGAAAGTACGGAACTATGAAGAGAGTTCAGTTTTGAAAATATAATTGAGTTTTCAATATTGTCAATAAATGTAATTAAATTTTGACAGTCTAAATTAATTTGTGAGATTGTCCCATGAAATGTTATATAATTGTCCAACGTTATTAATTTATTTTCTAATGAAAAATGGAATTTTTCTAAGTTACTTTGAAGTTTTTGCTGATTCTGCCATAAATCTGTTAATGACTTATTATAATGGTCTATTAATTTTGTATACAGTGATATTTGGGAATTTGTTTCGTAAATTATACGTTTTTGATTTTGTTGCAAAATATCAATTGCCTTGTCGTATCTTTCTCCATCATCTGAATCTAAATTTCCGAAAAGCCATTTGTTAGCTTTGCCTATGCCATTTATTACACCTCTTTTTGATCTGATATGTGGATAAATGTTTTCTGATTTTTTCACTAAAGTGTTTATCAAGAATTTTGTTCTTTCTAACATTTGTTCAGCTAGATTATGATATGAAATTGGATTCGTTGCATTACTTCTTTCTAAGCTATTTCTTAGTGTATGATAATATTGTTTTAAATTATCAATTTGCTTAACTATTTCACTTAAATCTAAATAGTGTATAAAAATATGTTTAGAATAAATCATTTTACATGAGCCTAGCTTAACGGGTAATAATAAATTTCCTAAATTAGTTATTTGGATGTCTTCTATCTGGCATCTTGTTTGAAATGTCAGGAGTATCGTCACGTATATCGTCAAAGTAATCTTCATTGTCCTGTAACAATGTATCATAGTTATTTTTGGGTTTTCTAATTATGCCTTTATGATAATTGCCTTTATTAGTTTCAAGTATTACACCTGAGTCTTTGATTATTTCAGTTTTCTTGAATTTAGGTAATTTTTTGTCTCGTGATTTTGTTTGTATGTAGGCTGTGGTTTGATTTTTATAATCAGGAGGGTCTTTTCGTTTTGTATTGAGCTTTGTTATATTGTTTTCTTTTACTTGTTCATTTCTTTCTTTAATTTTATTGTATAACTGCTTACTAGCCTGTTTGTGATTTTGAACGTAATAAGATAATATCAAATTATCATTCAAGTCAAATGGGTCAGCGTTATTTATGTGTCCTTTTATTATTTCAAATGGTGTGAATTTTGTTACTGAATGAATGGAATTGTTATAGCTTAGAACTGCGTGTTTGATTAATTGGTCTGAAAGCAATTCTTTGTTTTCTTCTCGCAAACACCTATAATGTTCTATCAGCGTTGAATGAAAGCGTTCTACTGGTGAATTCGAGTTGCTATTTTTTGGTGTGGTAAAATGTAATTCAATACGGTGTAACTTACAAAAATCTTTTAAATCATTATTTTTAAATTCTGATCCTGAGTCAGCAGTTATTTTATAAGGCAGTCCGTGATGACTTATATAGGTTAATAAATTTTCTACTACGGAAATACCGTTTGTACTTTGAATTGGGTATGCCTGGCCATATCTAGAAAAAGAGTCTATAATAGTAAGATATGATTTATTGGATATTTTGAAAACGTCTATGTGTATATGATCAAAGGGTTTTGATGCTGTGGGGGTAAGGTTAAATTTTACTACTGGTGGATTTCTGTCGTATTTATTTTTTAAACAGGTTTCACAACTGTTTATAAAGTTTTCAATATCTTCGTTCATTTTGGGCCAATAATATCGGGTTCCTAAAGAAGCTTTTACTTCATTGATTCCGCGATGTCCTTTCTTAAAAATATGATAGTATTCAATTTTTTCTTTTTGTTCGTCTGTTAGCAAAATGTCTTCTAATAATTTTGGACAGTGTATAAATTTAAATGCTGAATTTCTGAAATATCTTTGGACAGTGGTTATAAAGTTCTCTGGTAGTAATTGATTTCTAAACTTTATTGCATAAGTCTTTTTTGGATCTATATATTCTTTTATAAATTTAAAAATATTTTGCTCTAAATTTCTTTGTGGTATTGTTACATAAAGTCGTTTATTTTCAAAAATCTTTTCTTCTTTAACTTTTATATCATTAATTTCTCCGCTAGTAATCAATATTTGATTTTTATAGGTATTTAAAGATTTTTCACTTATAGGTATTGAAAGTATAGGATTTTCTAATGAAGTATGTACTGTTTCTAAGTCTGTGTCATTTGGTTGAGTATCAGGTGGTTTTATTTGAATGTCTGATATAATGTTGCATTTATTTTGTGTGTTTGGGTTGTCTAATAATTCTAGTTCGTTCAATGTTGTATAAAAGTCGTCTTCTGAGATATTAGGTATATCTGATATTTCTTTAGTTATTATGTCATCTATATCGAAATTAACGTCTAAAGATGCTGTTTCAAGGGCATTGTCATCTATATCGATATTATCGTCTAATTGTGCTGTTTCAAGAGCGTTTAAATCTGAATTTTGATTATTTTGAATTCTAGAAAGTGCGTCAGCTACTTTATTATTTTTACCTTTTAAATAATGAACAGAATAGTCAAATTCTTCGAGCTTAAGTCGCCATCTTACTAATCGTGAGTTGGGTTCTTTTAATGAAAAAAGCCATTGAAGGGGTTTATGATCTGTGAATATTTGGAATGGTCTGCCGAATAGATATGGTCTGAAATATTTACAACCGTACACTATGGCGAGTAATTCCTTTTCAATTGTGGAATAATTTATTTCTGATTCATTAAGGGTACGTGAAGCGTAACATATTGGATGATTTTCTTGCATCAATACTGCACCTATTGCATAATTTGATGCATCTGTAATTAATTGAAAATTTTTTGTAAAGTCTGGATATGCTAATACTGGTTCTGATGTTAATAAATCTTTACATGTTTCAAAACATTTTACAAATTCTTCAGTATGTACTACTTTTTGATCTTTCTTAAGACAGGTTGTCATTGGTTTTGTTATTTTAGCAAAATTTTTTATAAATTTTCTGTAATATCCCAGTAAGCCTAGAAATGATTTTATTTCTTTTTGAGTACGAGGTATAGGAAATTGTTTAATGGCTAAAATCTTTTTTTGATTTGGCTTAATGCCTTCAGGTGTCACTACATGACCTAGAAATTCTACTTCCTTTCTAAGAAATTCACATTTGTCAATTTGGATTTTTAATCTAGCTTCTCTTAATTTATCAAATACTAATTTTAAATTTTGGATGTGTTCTTGTAAACTTGTACTGAAAATTATTATATCATCCATGTATACCATGCAGATTTTGTTTTGTAAATCCTTCAAAACTTCATCCATTACTCTTTGAAATGTTGAAGGGGCATTTTTTAAACCAAAGGGCATTCTCAAAAATTCGTAATGACCGTTGTCTACGCTAAAAGCTGTTTTTTCTATCGATGATTGGCTCATTTCGATTTGATGAAAACCAGCCGCTAAATCGAGGGTTGTGAAGTATTGTGATCTACCTAGCTTATCTAGTATATCATTAATGTTGGGTATTGGATATCTATCACTAATGGTTTTGTCATTAACTTTTCTGTAATCGACGACTAGACGCCATTTTTGCTGTTTTGAAGCATCTAACTTTTTTTTGACAATCCATATGGGACTTCCCCAAGGACTAGAAGAGGGTCGTATAATATTTTTTTCAAGCATTTCATTTATTTGTTTCTTTATCTCCTCTTTATGTATATATGGGTATCTGTATGATTTGCCATGTACAGGTTCTTCATCTGTTGTTTTAATTTCGTGTTTAATTTTAGAAGTGAACGTTAATGGATCTCCAGGTTTATAAAATATGTCAAAGTATTTATTACATAAATTAGTGATATTGTCTTTCTCTTCTTGATTCATATGATCTGTTCTCACAAGTTGATTGATTTCTAGTTTATTAGCTATTTCATTATTTTTGTTTTTATTTTCATTAAAATATTCGAATTTAAATATTTCATATTGAGAGGGAATAAAAAATGAAGCAGAAATTGGTTCATTCAAAATTATTGATATCGGGTCATTAGTTTCATTAATTAATTCTATGATTGCATGTCCATTTTTAGCTTTTGTTAGAGTTGCAGGTATTTTTAGGTTTCCTAATTCAATCTCATTTATTATTACATCACCTTCATGTATTGTGATTGGTATTTCTTTTAAAATTCTTTCTAAAGGTCCTATTTCAATTTTAAAATCAATTTCTTCTGATTTTCTAAATTTAATGGGTATTGCAGTACTATTATTGATTAATTTTCTATTTTGCAAGTCTATATTGAATCCCATTTTTATTAAATCTTGTAAACCTATAATTCCGTCATAAAAGTCGTGAAAATCAAACAAAATGTAACTAATATTATTATTACTATTAAATTCTTTAAATGCTGGAATTGTTACTTGTCTTTTTATTATTTTATTACCAATGGAAGTTTTTATTTCCACATTATCATGAAATATTCTTTTTTTATAAAATTTTTCTGCGATTA
This sequence comes from Galerucella calmariensis, assembly GCA_910591675.1. NCBI lineage: Eukaryota > Metazoa > Arthropoda > Insecta > Coleoptera > Chrysomelidae > Galerucella > Galerucella calmariensis. Next base: position 251,246 of record CAJUYG010000236.1, on the reverse strand, counting down.
TTGGTTTAATTATTGATCGACTACTCCCTGTGTCTATTAAAAGTTTTAATTTAGGTTGTTCAATTTCTATGTAGGGGAGAGGATTGTTTGTGACTGTGTTGATTTCTACTATTTCTGTTTGAATTTTGGAGGCTTTCTGTGAAAATTTTCGTGTTGTTCTGAATCACGTTCTATAGGGTTAGAAATATTATTTTCTACAGGTTCAAAGTCATCGTAATCACTGTAATCATTAGTTTCCCTTTCTTCCCTTTCATAATTATTATTGTATAGCTCTTCAGCTATGTAATTTGGTTTTTGTCTAAAATTACTATTATATTGGGGTCTGTAGTTATTGTTTCTGTAAGGAAAATTATTGTAATTATTATTTGAGGCTCTAGAGTTGCTTGTAACATTTCTAGATGTTGTAGACATTGGTTCAGGTTTTGGTAAATTATTTACATGTGTTTGGTTTGGTTTAAATACGTTTTGTGGTTTTCCAAAAACTTGTGCATTTGTTGGATATTTACGAGGTGGTATAGGTCTTTGTTGTATATGAATAGGTTGACTCGGAAAATTATTTCCTTGATGATTATCGTTGGTGTTAAATCTTTGATAATTTTGATAGTTATCATTATTATTATTATATCTTTTATAATTTTCATTGTTATTATATTGATAATTATTTCTTGGAAAATTGAAATTATTTTTAGGAATATATTTTGTATCATTAAAATTAACGTATAGTTTTTCAAAATTATAAAATTCTTTAACATATGCAATAGCACTTTCTAAAGAGTCTGGTCTTTTTAAATGCATATTATTTCTTAATACTCCGGTACAACTACCTATAAATGTGTTTAATGCTGTTTTATCACAATGATTCATTTCGCAAGTTTTATCATTTGCCGTCAACTCTGTATCATTGCTTATACGTTGAATTATACTACTTCTAAGTAATTGTAATTTTGTTCCAAAATCTATTAAATTTTCATTTTTATTGGGTTTAACCCTAGTTAATTCTTGAATTAAACAATCAAGATCTCTTCTATCTGAAAAGCATTGCTTCAATGCATGTTTTAGAGAGTTCCAATTATTCAATTCTGCGCGATTTCCTACTAAAGCTTCAGCTTGTCCAACTAGCTTTTCTTGTATACATTCGAAAATATGATCGTTCAAAATGTTATCGTTATACGTACGATAGGTGACAATCAAGTTTTCGCAACGCAATAAAAATTTGTTTAATGTATTAACATTGCCATCGTAAGGCTTAATATTATCAACTTTAGATTTAAATAAATCCCAATTAACTCTGTTCTCAGTCATTTCTATATTAGTGTTTATATCAAGTAAATTGAATTGTCTTAAAACTTCTTCAAGTTCGTTCATGCAGAAGATCAACGAAAATGATTAAAATATTTGCAATTTATCAACTTATCTATCTATTCCTACCTTGTTCTCAGGAGAAATAGGCAAAAGGAACTCAGCTGGTCGTCAATTCGTTCAGGAGTTTCTTCTCGGGCTTCTAACTTGATCACTTTTAAGGATGCAAAACTTGTTGATTCTTCTCGAAGGGAACTTAGTCCAGAATACGCACAAAGGTATTGAAATACCAAGATCGATTAAAGACTTTCCGACGTAATGCGACACTTTTTCGACCGCACGTATCCTACTGACTGCGCCAGTTTTAATTTTTTAATTAAAACGTTTGTTTTTAAAAATTTATTTATAAATTAATATACAGGTTGTACTACAACAAATACAAATATTAAATAACTTAAATACCGAACTAACAATATATCTGGTAGAAATCAACGTTAGAAGTCCCTGTAAATGTGAATTGAAACCTATTTATAATCTTCTTTAAACAATGGCACTGTTCTAGTTTGTTTACTACTTTTTTGTTGACTCTGCTAGTCTGGATACTTAACTAGGGCGCGGACAAGGATTGAACCCGCGTACTCTTCGTCAGAAGTCCGATGTTGTACCAACTAATCCAAACCACCTGTTATAATACTCAGAAAATGTAATCATCTCTAAAGATATTTATGATAAGTATGTATGAAGTATGATTAACAATAATAATTTCACTTTCAATTTCTATAATTATCCAACCAATTAATAATTGTAATAACCTACCTATATTATATAGTTAAACTACTTGAATTTCAGTCACTAATGATAATTATTGTTAATTTTGAAATCAATTATGTTGACTTTAATTGTAACATTTTGTGTATTAATATGTCAGATGTTGAATACACATCTTTTGGTGAAATTATCACGTGATCGTAGGAAAAATACTGTACATTACTCGTGCGAAAGTGATTTTTCACACTCGTGTGATTGTCGAACTCGGCTCATGCCTCGTGCTACAATATTTCCCACTCGTGTGAAAAATGTCACTTTCCGCACACGTTATGTAATATACTATATCCTCACCCTATAACAAAAATGTGATGATTAATGTTGGGATTCGAACCCATGTCCATGGAGACCAAGTCGTTCGATAAGGAAATACAGACGTCGTTTCCATCTCGTCTACGATCCAATTTTTTAATCGTATAAGGTTTTAGAACACTTACTGAGTATAAAATCACAAAATGCTGACAGTAGAACACAGGCACCATCTTGAAAAAAGTTTTTTTCCGATATCTCGGGAACTTCACACTTTAGGGCAAAAGTCATTGGGACATTATATTGTGAAGATTAAAATTTTCTTGTAAAACTCACCGTTTACGATTTATTGCCATTTAATTAACCGGCTCTTCTATCTCGGCCGATAACTCTTGAAATATTGGATTAATCAATAAAATGCATCCATCCATTTTTAAGGGATTGATTATGTACAATTGCTAGTTCATTTCCTCACCGTCATTAGTAACATTCGTAACTTTTTTTCATTTTATATTATTATATTCCTTACAATTACAAAATATTTAGTGTTTTATATTTGCAAAGGAGACTGTAAAGCCTCAATGAATTCTCCATTCACATGGTCAATATATAGATATACTTCCCAACGACAGATCCTTTTGTCCCGTATTTTAGAGACAAAAAAGAAACGGTTACCATCGTCGACACTTCTACATTTAACGTCCTATGTCTCAAAAAGTATGGATATTATAAAAAAGGTTCCAAAGAGAATTGAAAATAATAAATTCACCTTTAAAAACGGATTAATGCATTTTATTACTTAATCCAATATTTTAAGATTTATCGGCTAGGATAGAAGAAGACAATGGCGCCTGAAGCTCTACCGGAATCAGTCAGCATTTTGTAAGTAAGTGATCCTAAACATTATTTAAAAAAACTGGATCGGAAATTTAGTGCGAGATTGACCAGAAAACGGCTATTTTAACTGGCGTAGAAAGCGACATTCAAAAATTGAAATAAAAGCTAAGTTTCATATTGTGATTCCTAATAAGTCACAAACTCACATATGAAACTAATAAAAGTGTTTTGAAAACTCTAAAAGAAGTAGCTATGCATCTTGCCTCGCGAAAGCTTGACCTACATTTTTTTTATTGAACTCTGTGTATGTGAGAAAAGTAATTTCCCCACATGTTGCACACTATACTTTTTCTACAACTGCACAAATTTAAAGAATACAAGTAAAGTAACTATGGCTAGTAATACAAAAATAACACTAAAAGTATCCCATCTCTAAACTGTTAAATAATTTCATTCAAAATTATAGTTTATGGTGAAATTTGTACAATTTTGTATGGTCAAACCCGGAACGTCATTTCTTTTCATTAAATTCTCTGTTATTAGAAACTACCTTTTCAAATTTAAAAACTTCCAATATAATCGGACAGTCTTGTGACAACTAAGTAGGTATTTGAAGGTGACAGTAGCATACTAAGTTTTTGTCGATTTTATTTGATTCTCCATATAAATGTATGTGACGTGGGCAAAGTGCCGTAAGAAAAAATCTTTCCCACGGCTTAGGCAATTTTTCCCACGGCCCAAAGTGATACTTTGTAGTTTCGTAAATTGTGGGAAAAGAACTATTTTCCATAGCAGTCGTAGAAAAAAGTTCATTATATCATTCTATTTGTAGAATAATTGTATTATATATGTTTATTTCAATTCAATAGAACCAGACACATGCATTTTCAAAATATTTTCCGCTCAGACTCTTTTGCATCTCCCACAACCAAAAATATCCAAAATTTTCTGAAGATTTCCAGTTTTTTATAGACAATGAACAAAATGATTCCAATGTTTCCAGTCAATCTATTTATCTTGTCTTATATAATGAAAAATAGTTTAGGCAAGTACCACTCTAAATCAGGTAATCGTACGGATTGTACCATTCCTATTAATATATAATTTGTTATTTATATGGATGTTAGGTTGTGGTGGCTAGCCCCTCCAGTGCGACTCGAAAGTTTCTACATATATTCATAAGTTATAGACAATTTAACAGAAGATTCTCTATGATGTAAGTCTTACCTACAAATTTCCTGAAGGATGTCATAGCACATATGAAAAATATCAAGAACATCAATACAGCTAAAGCACTCAACATTATTCTAATTTTGGTAATTCTAATCTGTCCAATGACCGGCGTAATTTGTAGGTATAATATTGTCTGAAACAAAAGGCATTAATCATGTTTTCATATAATTCCAAATTAACCAAGCAAAATATCCGTGTCACTTTGTTGTGAATGTTTATCGCGTGCTCGGTAAATGATATCCGGTTTGATATAATATATTTCCGATAAATTGTCGGTCAAGGCCTGTGGTCTTTCATGTAAAATGTATGATTAATTTTTGTTGAATAGTTGATGTTTATAAATATATCGTCGAAACATATTGTAACGTTTATTCTAATTTATATTTACAATTAATTTATATTT
>CAJUYG010000236.1:235358-246000 GCA_910591675.1 Galerucella calmariensis | reverse complement strand
TACGTTTTCCAGATCATTCTTGAAAATACGGCGGAGGAGCCATAGTCGTATCATATGGGAATTTCACTGGGGGCACTAATTGAGCACATTAATGCAGCAGCTCGCGTAACAATATTCATGCGGATATTTGAAAATATCGGAAACTGATAGGAGAAAATCGAATCATAATTGAAAAACAAGATTTGAAACAAGTTTTCTTTCGTCCAAGATACAATGGAATGTGGGAAAAAGTTTAGATTGCTGGAAGAAACAAACGTCGCTATGTCGCTATGTAAACTTGCAAGAGAAGGGACTTATTCTGCCAGAACTTGCGGAAGACGATGTCTTGCCGATTTCCGCCGAACAATTCGAAGACTTGCAAGAAGTTGTATTCACCAGAAGCTGCGGCGTACTTTAACAATATTAAGCATTATTCAGGAAAAGCAGGGACTCATTGCTGCAATGAGCGACAAGTAGTTAAACGTTGAGCATTTCCACTTGGAATGGAAATATTGTTTTATTATTTTCCAGAGTAGTACCTTTAATATACAAGATATGAAAACATCCAATTTAGTATATATGTTGCTATTAACAAAAAAGTGGAAACAAAATAGTATTGGAATTTTTAGCCAATATACAGAAAGTAATAATACCTAATTTGGAATTTTATCAGATTTTCAAAAAATGTCGATGAGTCCCATTTGTGCCTGTACAAATTGTCAACAGAATAAGAGACAAAAATTAAAATCATTGACGAACAGCTTCATGGTATGACGAGTTAGAATTGTGACAAGAGAAAGAATTATCGAGGGAAGTAACTTTCAAGGAAGCTAAGGTAGCACATGCATACAATCGGTATATATAGGGTGGAATCTATCTGTCGGATGTGCATGGAAGAGGAGGAAACAGCCTCACACATTATCTTCGAATGTGAAGCACTGTCTCATTGGAGATGTAGACTTCTAGGACTAGAGCATCCAGGGGGGATTTCTCCAAGGAGGACTTAGAAAAAGACTGTTGAGCCTGATGAGGGGCACTTGTCTCTTCAAATGAACGGTACAACCACCGTACACTAACTACCGACAAGTAAATTCACTTGCGTCGAAACGTTTGAAAATTTTAGTACATCTTTTCTCTGGCGCCTTACACGTCTGCTATAATAATATAACAGTTACGAGGGACAGTCGTGTGGTTGAATACGTGTATTACTGATTTACGGCACAATCCGATACAGGTTTTCAGAGCACAAAATACTACTATAGGAAAATTCATTTATTAAAGCTGTATTAAGCAAAAATGCAAATTACAAATTTTTATCCTATTATAACATTGTTCCACCGTTATATTGGCATATCGTTGGTTTCCTTTAAAACCCAAAGCATTTTTCCAAGCTTCACATCTGCAATATAATATAGAAAATAAAAAATGTTTACTTGTATACTACTAAATTACCTCTTTTCTCACCTAATTTTATCTTTTGGGCATCTAAAAAACTGTCTCTCTTTCAGTTTACTGCGACAATCATAAACAGAACAATATACCACTCCAGGCATTTTGCAATGAAATAAGTCACTATAATATTTATACTGAATACAACTTTATAACAAAAATATGTATAAATATTTTAATAAATATTTATACTGTTACGCGAGCTGCTGCATTAATGTGCTCAATTAGTGCCCCCAGTGAAATTCCCATATTATACGACTATGGTTCCTCCGCCTTATTTTCGAGAATGATCTGGAACACGTAACATCTAGAAAAACCCAGCGCATCCACCAGAACTTCGAGAGGTTTCTCGAACTACACGACGTGCTAGTATAAATAGGCGACGAGCATCGCAGCGGAGTTAGTGTTGATACTGAAAGAAAGCAATCGCGCCTCGATTTAAATAAGGACTGTATTTGGATATAAATCTGTAAATATAAATTAATTGTAAATATAAATTAGAATAAACGTTACATTGGTGTCAGAAGTGGGATTAAAAAATAAATATACAGGAAGATGGCAAAGAAACTTTGTGAATTAAAAGTTTCAGAGCTTCGAAGAGAGTTGGAGGATTACGAATTGGTCACAAGTGGGGCCAAGTCAGCGTTAGTGGAACGGCTGAAGAATGCTATGATTGACAATGGATTGGACCCGGAAACGTTTGAATTCACCGACGAAGCGTCCGCCTCTATAACCTCTTCCATAAAAAACGAAATTTCATCCATGGAAAATAAAATTTCGACGGATATGGAAAATAAAATGTCGGATATAAAAAACGAAATTTCATCCATGGAAAGTAAACTTTCAGCGGACATGAAAAATGAAATTTCTGCCATGGAAGAAAATATTAAAAGAATGGGGCAAGAAATGGAACAAAAAATCAAAGAAATCGAAAGGAAGACTAGTCATCAGCCGGATATTACAACTAGGCAAGCCCCGAACAACGACGAACTGGCAGAGAAAGTAGAGTTGAAACCGAAAAGGGAAAACGATATTAACAGCCGAGTGAAACTGCCAACATTCGATGGTAAAACGTCATGGCCGAACTATCTCAAGCAATTCGAGGCGGCATCAAAGGCAAACAACTGGAGTGAGAACGAAAAAGCGTTGAATTTAACTCTTGCCCTTAGAGGAGACGCCATGGATATCCTCCAGACCATTCCAGTGGAAGAGACCGAAGATTTTGGACAACTCAAAAAGCGATTGAACATGAGATATGGCCTGGAACAGTTGGAGCATCTGTACCAGTCGCAGCTGAAAAACCGCAAACAAAAACGCGACGAAACTCTGCAGGAATTCGAAGCAGACATTGCGAGGTTGGTGCGGTTTGCCTATCCATCGGCACCGGAGAATGTCATGGAATGTTTAGGGGTACAGATATTTATCGACGGAGTTCGTGACCATGAAATGCAGAGAACTCTACGCTTGGCTCGGCACAAGACACTGGTTGACGTACTCTCTGCAGCCTTGGAGTACGAAGCAGCTACACAGGCTTCCGGAGTATACGGCAAAGTGAGGGCTGTAGCAGACGAAGAAGTGGAGAACAAGCTTGACCAGCTTGTGAACATGATGAAAAGCATCTCAAATGGAAAATCGAAAGCTGTGAGATGCTGGAATTGTGGAGAAATGGGACATGTACGCAGTTCGTGCAAGCGACCGAGAACTGCTACAAACACAAGACCATGCCCAGCAGAGTGCTCTCACTGCACCAAAACAGAAGCTAAGGAAGCTGCCATTCGAAGAACCACGGTGACCAGCGACGAATGGACACCGGAAAAGTTGGAAGAGGAACAAGAGAACGATCCCGACTTGAAGAAAATCCGACATTGGAAAAAGGAAAACTGTCGACCTACTTGGCAGGAGATTTCAAGGTACTCGCCAACGATGAAATCGTATTGGGCCCAGTGGGACTCGCTGGTTCTGGAAAATGGTTTGCTACAGCGAGTAATCGAGAACGATGAAGGTTCCGAAACTAGAAGACAGTTGGTGATTCCAAGAACAAGGGTAGCAGCAGTACTGCGGAAATTACACGACAGTCCGTCAGGAGGACATCTAGGTGTGAAAAAGACCCTTCAGAAAGTGCGAGAACGGTTTTATTGGATGCACAGTTCCGAATATGTGAAGGACTGGTGTAAGAAATGCACTACCTGTGCTACGACCAATGGACCACAAGGAAGAAGAAAGGCTCCTATGAAGCAGTACAATGTCGGAAGCCCTTTTGAACGCATTGCCCTGGACATTGCCGGACCGTTTCCACCGACAGAAAATGGCAGCAGGTACTATTTGGTGGTGATGGATTATTTCACAAAATGGGTAGAAGAGTATGCCATTCCAAACCAAGAAGCCGCAACAGTTGCCGACGTGCTTTTGAATGAGTTCATTTGCCGATATGGAGTGCCCCTGGAAATACACAGCGACCAGGGCAGAAACTTCGAAAGCCAGCTGTTCCAGGAAGTTTGTGAAAAGCTCGGCATGAAGAAAACGAGAACTACGGCTTTGCATCCACAGTCGGACGGAATGGTAGAGCGAATGAACAGAACTCTTGGCAAATACCTGTCTAAAGTAGTATATAACCATCAGCGAGATTGGGACCAATATCTCTCGCTATTTGCGATGGCCTACAGATCCGCCATCAATGAGTCTACCGGAGAATTTTTTTGAAAATATGGAAACCGCTACTGCTGCATACCTATTATGCGCTAAAGACCAAATCCAGAGAAAACTAGATTTATTCAAAAAGCGAGTGTAGACACGAACTTGATAAATTTTGTCGTCTTAAATATATATTAACGATAAAAATACGTGTTTTCGTGCATTTTCGAATTAATAATTCTTCAATCTTTAAAAGCAGAGCTGAACGCGTGTGAAATAAATACAAGCTCTTGTGATAACACTGAAAACCTTTAAAATAACATCACGTGTAGAGTATGCGTCTCTAGATTTTTTTGTTTTAACCCTTCCTTGAATTTATCTTTTGATTTCGTTTGGTACTTGGTAGTTCACAACGCAACATCGATGTCATGAAATCAGGAGAGGTTTGATTTTTCCGTTGTCCACAATATACAAACATAGAAAATGACTTATTTTCTCCTCGTATGCAAATGCTGTATATATTATTCTCACCTGCATACACAAATATAAAGATCCTACTCCAAAACACATTACTGCCCCAATCCAGTGAACTATCCAACAATTTGTTTCTTGAAAATTGGCAACTATACTAACACCGAACGCTGCTAGTAATCCCAATATAAATGTGTTTCTATTTAAACACTCTTCGTAGAGCATATTGTGTTTTTGCAGAATATCTTTGACTTGTAAAAATTTGCAATACATACCAAATGAAACTGGAAAGTAAAATCATTTTGGTTAGTAAAATGAATTGATTTTCAAATTTTGTACAAAATTAGTGGAAACATATAAAATAAAAGCTGAAAATAGAAATCAAAGGTTCGAAGAGGTTAGAGAAAATGGCGAGATAAGCGAGGAAAGGTTAAAATAAAAATGAAAAATAAGGAAACTCAATAAATAATGCGGTAATAATTTTAGTATTGGCATTTTGGAGGAAGATGAGAGAGGAGAAAATTTGAAAAAAGGTAAAGGAAGTGGAAGAAATACTGAAATCAAAGAACAATAATGAGTATGAGTAACATATGAGTATATATGTGAAGAAGAAAATAAAAAAAAGCTTAAGGACGGAGGATGTAGGATGTACCAAAAATATAATTATCTATTGAATAGCGAGTGAAATCGATCCATTTCTTTCTCCTTCGATCATCAGTGGCTAAAAGCAAAATAAGAAGAATTACTATGGATGATGAGCAACTAGGTCAGAAAATGTGGTGATATATATATATATGTATAATAGCTATTTGTATAACAAGGGAATAAAATGCTACTTTTCCTCCCGAGGATAGCGGAGGGCAATAATCATTCAAGGGAGGAAAAGGCATTTTACTCCCAGGTTATACATATGATTTTTTCGCCTCTCTCAAATTCGCTTGAATCACTCATTTTTTAAATATCATTTCATATTTTGTTGATGTATTATAGAGTACCTAATCACTTGAAACTGTTACTCTGTCAATGGACCATAGCATGCTATATAATATTTCAGTCCTAAATTCGAAAACCGGATGTATCTATGAATTGAAGTCATATTGTTAATGTAAAAATCGTTAAATTAAAATAACAGTCTACTCATTTCTTTATTTTGCAAAATACAGGGTGTTCTATGAATAAACGGTAAAATGTGTACTTTTATAATATTATATAGTATAGGTTATCAATGCCGTATAAGTTATTTCATTGATGACGTACTTTTCCGCCCTAGGGAGAAGTACGACTTTGTTCCCTACAATTCAGGCCAGGAAATGTATACTGTGGATAGGGGCAGGCGGAAAAAGTGTTTCTTAACGAATGACGAATGACGATTCTAGGAAAATTTGCTTTGTGATAGGATATTTGTAATACACAATAAAAAGGCGAAAAGCAAGAAAAATTGTAAAGCGTGAAATAGAGGATGAACAATGTTTAAAATTAAGGAATAGGTTTTGAAAAGTATAAATAGCAAGAAGATAAGACAAAATTTCCATGAATATAGAACAGTTTAACCTCCCGTTTAGGCTGCAGTCAGAGTAGCTACCGTATCGGCAGAGTTTTCAGCCCCGCCATAGACGGCAGAAGTCGGCCAAATAAAAAATTGGAGTTTTGTTACGGTCGTGGTCACAGTATCACCATGATACAGTATTTACCAATTACTCAGATGTACTAAACAAGTAAGATAACTAGGTTCGATTGTTTCATATCGATATTCAAGCGAACGAGCGCCCAACCAGTGTGAGATACTCAGTATCGTGTAAGCTGTTAAAAAGTTATAATTATAAAAGTTATATAATATTCCTAATTAGAAAAGATAAAAGAAAACTTAATCAATGTTCTATATGTGAGAAAACAGTCAATCAACGCTCAGTGGAATTTCTGTCAAAAATTTATAATATTTCATCTCTCCATTCGAAGAACATTGATAATCATTGAACATTTACGCGCCCGGAAGGAATGGATGTACAATACGGACCGAAAAATATTCAAAGATCTAGTCGACCTTAGATTTTGAATTTATGAATATAATTGATCCTGCCACTTTGAATTAATTAGGAAATACTTCCCAAACATTTCAATTTACGCTAATGTGACCACTTGTGAACTGGTTTTTTATTATCACCTAACTTAGACAATTACATTACCAATAATTATATACAATATAGTTGAAACTATATGTGAGTATGTGTTTGTTTAACGTTTCAGTGGAATATATTTATATTTCGAATTTATATTTTATGGTGTTTTATAAATATGTTCTCTTAATTATCTGAAAATATCACGTACAAGCGTCCTTGGCGATTCAGTGATTTTATGTTTATTCATTTATTTTTAACAATTACTTTTTTGAATTATTTATTATATTTTATTATATACAAACATAAGCACCGTATCCATAGACCGTATCTACTGACAAACTCGTGAAGTAATATTTAAAGTGTACGATTATTTTCAGTGAAAAGTGAAGAAATATGAAAGTAGACACTGCTCATAAAATAATAATAACATATAAATTATTTTGGTTGTTGTAGGCTGGTTGTAGGCACTTTTACATAATAGCTTCGTTTCAATGGACTCATGGTATAAGCAGTAGCAAAATATGGAATGTTCCAAAATTCCACAATACAGTGGAATATTTTAAAATATAGTTCGCTATTATAGTTACACAGTTAATCACAATGCAATTACATTCGCTTGCTACCGAAATTATCTGAAAACAATGGTTTCTCGGCAATACTTGAATTGTGAATTATATTCGGTATTTCTTTTTCTCATATGACTCTCGGTATGCAAATGTTACATTGTTTACCTAGTAGAAAAAGCATAACATTCCTGGACGACTGTGAAGATTGTCGAAGCGCAAGCCGAGACTTAGCAACTCATAATCCAGGACTGTGGCGTTCCCTACGGAGTATACATACTATATTTCCGCAAATCGCTTAAAATTCGACAGATATTAATTTTGAAAAATACTCGAATAATTTTATTCACAAATAAATGGTGCTTTGAAATTCATAATAAAATTACTTTAGTTACTATGGATACCCATTGGAATCCTATTAATTGTCAAATGAATTTTCAAACTTGGCGCATATAAATTGCTGGTGTTCTCGAAAGTAAGATGATTGATTTTCTATTTGTTTCCAAATAAATCAAGAAAAAAGTACGATATGCATATATACAACTGTAAGTAAATAGCATTTCTTTACAGTAAGGAAATCTTGACTTTTTCTTGAGAAATTTTTTTCTAGCGATCTCCGGAAAATAGTATATTAAAGTATAAGTGGATATTGATGTCTTTAAAATACCCGCGATTTTTAGAGCACGGCGGCGAAGCGTTTTGACCAGTTATCCACGAATACTTTACGCTATTTTTTTTTATTGGTGCACTTTGAAATTATAAATACTGGTTTATAACTACTACAACAACAAGAATATAAGTATATTATTAAACGAGCAATTTATGATAGCCATTATTCACGCTGGGTGATGTTTGGGTCCCGAGCCGCAGGCGAGGGGCGCAAGTCACCCGAGTGAATATTGGCCATAGATTGCGAGTAGAATACTATACTTTGTCCACGACCCTTGATCTCTTTATTAAATAAAAGTCAACTATCCTCCAGTTCATGAAGTTATAATATGTAGACATATAGTTATCTTTCGATTTTTCTGGCAACAGTCCTATAGTCGTTAATTTCGCCGCTTTTTTTATTTCAGTTAGTGTACAAGAACGTTCATTTTCACTATCCGAATTCAATGAATTCATCGATGCGGTAATATAGCAAGTTCGTAACAATTTGGTATTACTAACGTTGGTTATATGTGGTCTGTGTACTAACGTCAAAATTAAATAATTTGACATATATAGAGATGGGCGATACTGTGTAAAGTATCAATACAACGTACCGTTATAAATATATTCTTTTTCTACGACCGTGCGCTTTAACCCACTTTCCCGCACGCATTTTAGCTTTGAAAGTGTCACTTTCCCGCACTAGTGCGGGAAAGTAAAATTATGCAAATTTTGACCTTATTAGATAGTTTTTTACTTCGGAAGTTATAACTATTGTTACACTAGGTGAATAAATAGTCTATCAAATAAAATCTACATCTTTTCTAGCTTTTTGTTGCATTTTTAATTTTTAATTTTTTTGGAAAATATAAAATAATGAAGATTTTTTGATATAACTCTGTACATTCTTCAAAGTGGTGTCATTAATCAACTACCAAACCACCCCTTTTTTATATAAGAAAAATATATCAGAAAAAATTATTTCATCTACAAATGACTTAAAACCGTTGCCGTCACCTTTATCGTCATCTTTATGTGACCTTCAACCGATGTCATACTCATCAACGTTATCTTCTCACCAGTTAACACCAAATAACTCCACTGGACCGGCAATTTTAAGTAATTTACAGAATGCAACAAATTGTGTTTCTAATATTAATATTTATAAAAATAATGATGGCTTTTGGCTAAAGTTTTGTATATGTATGTTGAAATATGATAACTTTTAGAAAAATTGGTTGGTATACTTTTTAGTATATACGGTCGTAGAAAAAATAATGTTCCTAACTCATGTGTAAAGTGTCTTTCCCGCCCTTGACCGCTTGCCCGAACTCCGCTTCGCGTCGTTCGGGTCAACTGCAGTCGCGTGCGGGAAAGTATCACTTTCCGCACTTGTTAGGAAAATAACTATTTTTTGATTTCTTGGGAAATTAAACCACAATATTTTTAAATTCTTTATTTCAACGTTTCGGTAGCGTTCCAGCTACCGTTGTCAAGAAAAAATAAGTAGAAATTAATTTTTATCCCTAACTGACACAACATTAAAAATATTGTGGTTTAATTTCCCAAGAAATTAAAAAAAGAATGAATAATATACCACACCACACAAGCAGTTGCTTGTTTGGTGGATAACGGTGGATAACGATAAGTCTCCAACAAATGGCATTGAATACAATCCGGTGTTCGGTAAAACGTGCAAGGTGGTTCTAAAATCTGTACAAGGAGTAAACAGTTGAATTACAATATTGAAAGACAAAGCTGCCCTGTAGTCTTTTACATAAACTGATATAAAACGAGGCGACAATATTACCTCATCACGACTGTTCTTGAAACAAAATCGACACTGGAGAAATTAAACAGACAAATGGTACGATAATGTTTCTGTTGGAAGAAATACAATGAATGGGTAGACCAAATCTGTTGCTGAGGCAATTGGCTTGAACGTGAAGGACAAAAGGATAACAAATCCTTCGAATAGGTCATAGAAATCAAAATTCCATAAAACCATATCTAAATCCCGGTCAGGAACAAGATCATAAATATTATGCGTGGTAATAGATCTTCTATAATAGAGAACAGCAATAAATCTAATGATAATAATTGTAAAATTTTAATAATTGTACATCCACTAGATGTACTTTTAATAAATAAATATTTCCTTGTGTTGTGCTGTCAAAACATGCTCTGCTGAATATACCTCGGACATTGACAAATGCCTCAAAATTTTATGACTAAAATGTCTTAAGCTCGTTGCTTGGTAACATTCGAAGTCGAAGGCTTCTGCTTTCGATTGTCATAAAATTAACTCGTTTATGATCAATGTCCTAGGGATATTACAACTGATTATTGTTATTAAAAATAAATGAGTATTACTTACGCATCACCCATATTATGTTCAAGAATTGTCCAAAAATACAACTTTCTGGTGGAAGTGTACCTGTGTCACTGATATACGGTATCACTGATGTTACATGTTTTTGATAATAAGCCAAAAACGTGCTGAAATGAAAATAAAAAACATACATATTCGTATAGTTTCGGGTAACTCTAAGTAAATGTATTGTCAGATACTTCTTTCATGCACAAATTAAAATGTTCCTCTTTCTACTTTAACGGAAAAACTTGAGTAAAGTATCAGTGCAAAAACAGGGAGTGTGTAGGTACTTAGATTTCACTTTTTAACTACATTGATCTAGGCTATGGAATAGTTGCTTATTGATCTGATTGATCAGACTGCAACTATGAAAAACAACAACAAAAAAGAAAATGTGAAATCTGTAT
>CAJUYG010000236.1:211680-230358 GCA_910591675.1 Galerucella calmariensis | reverse complement strand
ATACAGATTTCACATTTTCTTTTTTGTTGTTGTTTTTCATAGTTGCACTCTGATCAATTAGATCAAAAAGCAACTATTCCATAGCCTAGATTAATGCAGTTAAAAAGTGAAATCCAAGTACCTACACACTCCCACAATATCGTAGCAGAAAACTATTTAAAACGGTAAAAAGGGTGGAATTTCAATTCAACACTTTTTCTGCTCAAGACATCTACAAAAATAGACTTTGCACGTCAGATTTGCCAAAAGTTATGAACTACAAACATTTATATTTAAAATAATATTAATAAACAAATGTGAAGAGCAATTGTCTTATTATGACGTCTTTACCTTATATCTAATTATTCCTACAAATTCACAAATAACGTGTGGAGTTAGCTTAATACCTCATGGGTGCTAAGTCACAGATGTGCAAATGACCAAAATCGGTACAACGCGGCAAAACCGCATGTATAGCAGTAAAGTTCACTCAACTTCAAATGACTATGTTTTTAACTTTACTGTTATACATGCGGTTTTTCCGCGTTGTACCGATTTTGGTCATTTGCACATCTGTGACGTAGCACCCATGAGGTTTTAAACTAACTCTACGAGATCATAGGTTTGCAAATTACGACATTATGAACAAACCAATTTATTCTCGCCCTGACCGACATTGCGCAGCATCCATATGATTATAACTGGTCTGTGCCCGTAAGTATATAATACGAGTAGTATTTTTTTTGTAGATTTTGCTGTGATTAGTCATGTGTCGTTATTATTTTTCAGAAATATGCAATTCCGTAACCATGGTAATGATGGTTTGAAAGGTCCTTAGTTGTAAAATGCAATATACCGCATGTCCAATGACACTATTTGCAATACCTACATTATTACATGTATTGATAGTGTATAAAAAAAGCTTTAATCAAGATTCTTTGAAAAATACCAGAATTTCAAACCGCTTATTGCCATATCAAGGAAGCAGCGAGAAAAAAAGATTATTCCCAATTGTGTGGTGAGGGTATTTATGTTGTGAGTGGAAATAACCTTAAAAATCAACAGCTAAGAGGTACCTTCTAAATAAGTTACAAATTATACTAACTTCCTATCCTACAAACTTTATTGCCAAATTATATTTTTAGATAATGACAATTTGCCGTAGGTATTTATTTTGGGTGGGTATGCCTAATGTCACCTTCGTTATTCTTTATGTTTTTTGGCTGTGCCTTATGCCACTTTTCCCACAACTTTTGTGGCTATGACAAATTGTTAATTTTGCGTATTATAACCGATGTGCGAAATATGGTTTTGGATGGTGGTGATAGGAAAAATAAATTTTTACTTACGTGATCACTATAGTAATAAGTAAAGTTGTGCAAAAGACGACAGGAAGATATCTCACACTAAGTTTCATATTGAACATTAACGAATTAATACATTACATTTGCGCTTTATTATCGTCTGCACGTTTATCACTGGCAAAACTACTAATTATAAATGCCTTGACTATGATAGCATATGTTTCAAGTTTGTTCTAAACGTTTGAAGGTTAATATTACTTCATAAAATTATAGACTCATTCGTCATCCTTAATAGTCGATTTTTAATTAAAATTTTATGTCTCCGAACTGGTAACAATCGAATTCTACGAGTTTAGAGTAGACTAATCACCAAGTCAAAACTTTAATGGTTAATCTTTTACTATCTTGATATAAGTTAACCACAATTTCCTCATTTGTCGGTTAATGTGTGAAATTAAATAAAATAGTTTATGATAACGCTTTCACGCTACACTGTTAAAACAATATTAAGATATAAAACAATAGCTCTCCGAGCAAGGTACCTATATATTGTGTACAACGTTATAGTGAAATATTAAACAATATTTCAACTAGAAAAAGGGGACCTGGTTTCTACGCAATGTTTTCAACGCAATCTAGTGATCATGGAAGTCCAGTTGACCTAAGAGAGGAACCCAGCTGGGAAGCATGAAGGTAAGTAGCATACCTTTGGCACATGTTCGGAATTTTAAAAATAACTCTCGATAGCACAAGGGGGAGTATTCTTATCTATTACCCTATGTATGAATACTGGTGTGACATTAACTAAGAGATAAAAGATCTATTGTGGCCCTTCTCTTTAATTAAATTCCTGAAATAGGTCTAGAAGTACCCTTAGGCCTATTTCCTGGAGAAATTTTAAAATATCTGCAGGCTTCGGCTTAGGTAAGTATCTCCCTTATATTCAATAGTCTAACCTATAAATTCATTTCTTCTCGCCAGGTTGTAGTCTTTTAGGAATATATTTGATTGTCTAAGCCCTACTAGATCTTTCCAATGGTCAGATCTCCCTGTTCTGAGTATATCTCTTAAATTCCCCAACTTTTAGTAAAATATTAATTCAGCCAGATCTGGCAACGCTGCAAGTGTTTGGAAGCAGAATGCAGCCACCCGCTCTCTGCGGTCTATCCTAGAAACAAGCAGAGTTAAAATTAAAAATGCGCGCGGGAAACCGTTGAGACGCCAGACCGGCAAGATTAGTTTCAAAGTTTATAGAGTAAACATGTGACTGTACAATTCTAATGTTCAGTAATAATATAGTGAATCAGTCATTTAATTTTTTTGTTTTAATAATTACAACCCACTTACTAACACTCCCCTTCTCGGCGTTGCTTATTTCTTCCAATACTTTTTTGAAGCGGATACCACAAAATGGTTCCTGCCTCCACAAGGGTGTGTAAGCTCTTCTCTTCGCTGGTTCATCTGTTATTTCACTTCCATCTATTCCCGTGTATCCTGGAACCCTCAGTGATGTCACGATGTTGTACCATCCATTCCTGACTAAAGGAACTTTTTGACACTTAGTATTTAATATACTATTATTCCTTCAAAATATGTTAAATAAAATAAAGCCACTCCAATCCACCTACCCTAGCATGTAATCATCCGTCTAGGAGGGAGAGGTACATCCGGCAGTATTCTCGATGGAATTGTACCCATAAAGGAGCCTTAATAAAAAATACCAAATTTCTCACGCCAGTGTATTTATCCCGTGCGCCAGACAAGTGCAATGGATTAAATTAGACTAAAACTCCTAAGAGCCTTTAACACGTTTTGCAGCTTGCATGGATTCTGCAGGAAATAATTTTGAACACTTGCTGTGTTCGTTTTTTGAATTGCATCAGAGGTATTTTTGTTAAAATTGATACTTCATGAAATATTGATGCTTTTGTTATTAATAATTGAAAAAATACCAAGTATGTGCTATTGTTGTATTCCAAATGGAATGACAGGCAATTTGCAATGACAATATACAAGAGGTACCATTTGAAAATAAAAAGTGAGGGCTAGCTACCACAGAGCTGTCACATGTAAAATATTTTTTTATAAGCCATTAGGAGGTGACTGCTAGTTAATGAACCATCCATTATTTTCACTCCCACAACAACGTCGATTTGAATTTTAAAAAACTTAACTTGATGGCTTTAGATTTTACTCTCCCTATATAATTTCACCCTCTATTTTGTTTTTCCTCAATTTAAAAGATTTTTCGTTGAATTCCTTCCTACATTCTGGAGTTCCTCACTTTCCCTTTTGCTCGTATGAAGACCTTTTGGCTTTGGTCTTGCAACGGTTTCATAACTTCCATGTCCATACTGAGGATACAGAGTACCAAAAATAAGTGTCTTATTAGAGAATTAACAATCTGTATAGCTACTGTTATGTCTTTCCGATCAGTAAGAGTGTATTCTGCTTCTTTCAGATGGCTAAATTTTCCGATTTAAAATCCCTGTTCGGATGAAAAACTTGATGGCATCAGTATCAATAACGAAAGTGCATTTTGGTTTTCAACATGCCTCCTGACTATTATTCTAATTAGACTAATAATTTTTGTTGATTTTTATATAAATGCAAGTACGGATCTTGGGGTTCAGCATATCTGCTGTGGGCGATTGCGGAATGACGATGTAGGCGACCTTCTCGGCTTCATTTGTCGACTCCCTATTCATCAAACAGGCTCTGATAAGCCCTTTGAATGTGTCTGATTCTTACGCAGTTAAAACATCTTCTACTTTCATTTTGGGTACTTCGTCGCATAGTTTGGTGTGTCAGAGAGTGATTGTGGATGTCTAGTGGAAGTTACCTTACCTTACTGTCTTGTAATCTTATTTCTTCCAATTTTGGACGGAACTAATTTGATACACTTTCTGCTGCCTCATATCCCTGAGCTGCAATCAGAGTTTCATTCAACGATTTCACATCCTGTAGTCCATCAACAAATGCCTGTGTACCGATCTGCTCTAGGAAATCTTTGGAGATGCCGGAGGATAAGCAAGATGCAACACCATTTTTATATCGGCTTCGAATTTCCTTTTAGCATTGAAAACAATTTACCAAATCTAATAACGCTTATTTTCGAAATTTGTAAACTCATGTACTTGGTGAAAAATATCAGTACATTCGGTCGTATCATTCATTGAAGCATTCACTTTTGTATTATTTATCGATTTAAATCTAATAATAATTGGAAACCTTCCCATACCATTTATATCAGTACTTTCATCAAGTGCAATTCTAATGATATTACAAGATAACAAATCGTTTTGACCTGTTCGTCAATATTTTTGGCCATTTCTGTTCCAATTGACAATGGTATATCTTTGATTTTCTTAATTATTTGTTTTTTATTTGCCAAATCCTTGAATAATTGCTCGGAACAATTTATCAATGCGTGTTCTAGAAAGTCGCCGCCGAAAGTCACAGTCGGTAACTCGGTAGTCGGTAGTCATGGAGAGCGCACCAGTATGCCCTCTCTGCGACGACAATTTTATTGTTAACGCAAAGTTAATTTCGTGTAAATTGTGTGTTATATATCCAGTTTCTGTTAACTTTTATAGAATGTTTACAATGACAGTATCGCGTTGTCGGGGGTTTTGACATCTCCCTTCTATAACTAGAGTTCGACATGATTGAGCACTTGTCAGTCATCTAATAAAATAATTACGAAAATTCACAATCCAGCAATTATTATTATCTTAAACACAAACATACAACATGGCGCAGTCAGTAAATTAATAAAAACCTTAGTCTTCGAACCATATAAAATCGAAGTACCTAAGTTAGGTAAGAGCCACGTGTTCAGGATGGAATTTTTGAAGCAGCCTTCGCCAATGGCTACTGAGGGGGACCTCAGTGCTAACTGGAAAAAATTTAAGAATAATTTTCAATTATTCAAGGTGGCGACAGGATGCAGTTCAAGAGATGCAGAAGTTCAAGCAGCAACATTCTTAGTATGTGTAGGAGAAGCAATATTAGAGCAGCACGAGACCAATCTCCAGTTAACAGAGGATGATAAGAAGGACTATCAAGTATTAATAAACAAATTTGATACTCTATTCAATGCCAAGAGCCATCTGAGTGTAGAAACACATAAATTCAATACAAGAATTCAAGGGCCTGGAGAATCATTCGACACATTTTTAGGAGATTTAAGAAAACTAGCACAAAGTTGTGATTATGGAGACATGAAAGACAGATTGATAATGGATCGAATTGTTATAGGTATAAGGGACCAAAAGATTAGAATGAGATTACTTACAGAGTCAGCATTAACACTCAATAAAACTATAGAGATTTGCAAGGCAGCCGAACAAACTGAAAGTCACATCTCAAATCTGATGAACAAAGCAATGAAATTAGAAGTCAATGAAGTAAGAACTGAAAGTAACAAACCTGAAAATAGTAGGTTCAATAAATGGAAAAATGAGACTAGAAGGAAAAGCAGTGAAACAGTAAACAAAGATAGGTCAAACCAAACCTATAGTCGGAGAGAACAGAGAAAATGCAGTAGATGTGGTTTTAAACATGCATTTGCCAAGTGCCCAGCTTACGGTAAGCATTGTAAAAGGTGTAATAAACTCAATCATTTTGAAAAATACTGTTCATCAACAAAGCATGATAATACATTACAAGTATCAGAAAATGTAGTTGAAACAAATCATGGTATTGACTATTTTATAGGTTCATTAGAAAGTGATGCAAATTCATCTTTGTGGTATGAGAAAGTATATATTAAAGATTGTAATAAAACTATAACTTTTAAACTAGATAGTGGCGCAGATGTTAATACAATACCTGCTGATATTTTTGGAGAGTTAAATATGTTTCATAAAGTGCAACCTGTCGATGATATTAATATTAGAGATTATGGGGGTAATAAGCTAGATATTTTGGGTAACTGTGACCTCTATGTTCAAGTAGGTGATATAACAGAATTATTGAATTTCTATATTATCAACTTGAAGCACAAAACAGTTCCATTATTATGTAAAGATGCCTTACTAAAGTTAAAGTTAATAAATAGAAGAGTTATACATGAGGTTAAACATGAGATAGTATATGATGAGTATAAAGATTTGTTCACGGGCATTGGAAAAATAAATAATGAACCATATGAATTCACAATGAAACCTGATTATAAATCATCTGTAGTTCCTTGTCGTAGAGTACCTTTTGCTTTAATTGACAAATTGAAAGAGGAACTACTCAAAATGGAAAAAGATGAGATTATAGTAAAGGTCACTGAACCCACAGAGTTTGTTAATCCCATAATTTTGGTTAAGAAGGGTACAGGTGATGGCATTCGTTTATGTTTGGACCCACAAAATTTGAATAAGTCTCTAATGAGGGAACACTATGAACTTCCAACATTTGAGGAAATAACACATGACATGACAGGATCTAATTATTTTACAATTTTAGATGCAAACAAGGGATTCTGGCAGGTGAAACTTGCTGAAAAATCCTCTTATTTAACAACGTTTGCAACACCAATGGGTAGGTACCGTTTTCTTAGGCTCCCATTTGGTATATCCATAGCTCCTGAGGTCTTTCATAGAACATTCTCAGAGATTTTTGAAAATATTAAAGGTGTTAAGTTATATATTGATGACATTATTATATATGCAAAGACTGAAAAGGAACATGACAGAATTTTAGAGAGTGTTCTTGAGAAAGCTCGAGACATGGGGGTAAAGTTTAACAAAAGTAAGTGTAAGTTCAGACAAAACCAAGTACGTTATATAGGTCATATTTTATCGAATAGTGGTATTAAGATAGACAATAATAAAGTGGAGGCCATAAAGCAAATGCCAACCCCTGCAAATTCAAAAGACTTGTTGAGATTTTTAGGTATGCTGACATATGTGGGGAAGTTTATTCCTAATTTATCAAAGTTAAATGTGAATTTAAGACAATTAACTAAAAAGAATGTTATTTTTGATTGGCTAGATATACATGACCGTGAGTTTAACTATTTGAAAAAGATTTTAATGGAAACCCCAGTTTTGCAATTTTATGATGAAAAGAAACCTTTAGTTTTATCAGTAGATAGTTCCAAGGATGGACTAGGTGCCGTGATTTTACAGAATAATGCTCCAGTAGCTTATGCATCCAAGTCATTGACTTCAGCACAAACTAATTATTCACAAATTGAGAAGGAATGTCTTGCCTTAGCGTTTGGTTGTCAGCGTTTCCATCAATATTTATATGGGAAACCATTCATAGTAGAAAGTGACCATAAGCCACTCGAATCCATTTTCCAAAAACCACTTAATCAGTGTCCTTTAAGACTACAAAGATTAAGGATTAATTTACAAAATTTTGATTTTGTTGTAAAGTATAAACCTAGAGCTCAATTATTCTTTGCTGATGCATTATCAAGGGCCAGTTTTGATGATAAGAGCTTCGAGATATTGGAGGAAAATATTGAAGCCCACATAGATTTAATTAGTTATAGTAGTATAAGCCCACAGAAATTTGATGAATTACAAGTAGAGACAGCAGAAGATTTAGAAATGCAAGAGTTGATACAGATTATAAGAAATGGGTGGCCACAATGCAAAAAAGATGTAAAAGAATTAATACGACCTTATTGGAAAGTCAGGGACCAGCTTAGTTTTGTAAAGGGTGTGGTTTGTAAAGGGGAAGCTTTGGTCATTCCAGAAGTTATGCGCAAAGATATTCTTGAAAAAGTACATTTTAACCACTTAGGTATTGATAAGTCCATTCTCAGAGCACGTGAACATGTGTATTGGCCTTTTATAAATAAGGAAATTCAGGACTTGGTAAAAAATTGCTCCACTTGTTTGACGTACCAGAACTCTCAACAAAAAGAGACATTGGTAAATAAAGATATGCCTAACCGCCCATGGCAGCATGTAGCAGCCGATTTATTTCAATTCAATGACAAACAATACTTACTTCTAGTAGATATATTCTCAAAATTTCCAGAAGTTTGTTGTTTAAATACAAATACAACATATGAATTTTTAGTTCATCATGTGAAGTCAATTTTTGCAAGGCATGGGAGACCTGAAATACTGTATACAGACAATGGTCCACAATTTGTAAATATAAAATTTGAAAATTTCTTAAAAGAATGGAAGGTACAACATAAAACTAGCTCACCTAGATATCCGCAATTCAAATGGTTTCATAGAGAGACATGTGCAAACAATTAAAAATACTTTAAAAAAGGCTCTGAAAGATGAGAAAGATATGTACATGACTCTAATGGAACTACGTAATACACCAAATAATTATGATGTACCTTCTCCAGCAGAACTTTTGTTTGGCAGAAAAATTAATGGAATATTACCAACTACAGAAAAAGCCTTAAAACCTATGTATTCAATCAAAAACATGAAAGAAAAAATCATTAAAAATAGTGCTAAACAAAAGTCCTACTTTGATAAATCCGCAAAAGATTTACCTCCCCTAAAAGAGGGAGATAAAGTCATGATACAAACTTCTGACATTTGGGAACCTGGTCTGGTTGTACAAATAGACAAATACAGACCAAGATCCTATTTGGTCAGAAAACGTGATAATGGCAATGTTTTAGTCAGGAATAGGAAGTTTCTGAGAAAATTCGATATAGACAATTTTGAGACAACGTCTATGTTCAATGAACTCTTAGATAGTTATTTAACCTATAACCAATCGGCAGAATCTTCACAAGAACCTCCTAACATTATAAATAATAGGTCGAGTAACGAAAATTGTATAACCGAAGCAACTCGGGTTTCGGGTAGCATCAACGGGGAAAGTGAAATTCGTGAGAACCCTTCCAACGTACGAATTCGTCGACAAATAAAAACACCGACCTACTTGAGAGACTATATTAGATATTAAGATTAGTTGTTTATATTCGTTTGACTATTATAGAAATGTATTTTATAATTTATGTAAAGAGAGGAGATGTTATATATCCAGTTTCTGTTAACTTTTATAGAATGTTTACAATGACAGTATCGCGTTGTCGGGGGTTTTGACATCTCCCTTCTGTAACTAGAGTTCGACATGATTGAGCACTTGTCAGTCATCTAATAAAATAATTACGAAAATTCACAATCCAGCAATTATTATTATCTTAAACACAAACATACAACATTGTGTGCAGATAAATTTCACGCCAAATGTGTAAAATTGAAATATTATGCATTGAAGTCTATCAATGAAAATTCAAACGTTTTTTGGTGTTGTGATGAATGCGTTGGTAGTTTTGAGGAGAGAATAGACGTTGTTAAGCAGGTAAAATCGATGGAAGACGGTTTAGTAAAAAAAAATAATAGATAACTCTAAACGAATATTTGAAAGCGTGAATTTAAGTAATTCCTGTTCTGAGAGTGCAAAAAGTAAAAGTATTGAACCTCCGTTGATAATTATACCTAAAAAGCAGCAAGATAGCGAAACAACTAAGAAGCAAATGGGACAAAAAATTAAACCTGCTGAAATATCTGTTGCCGTTACAAAAATAAAATCAGCTGGCCAAGGTAAAGTGTTAATCCATTGTGAAGATAAGGAATCGCGCAAAAAAACTACAAAACATTGCAGTCAATGAACTAATTACTATGACAGAAACTCATATTACATCTATGATAGATGACAGTGAAATATGTATTAAAGGATATAATCATGTTTTAGTGGAATTAGACAGTCGACACACTGGAGGCTGCATAGTTTATATTAAAGATAACATAGAATATTTCACAGTCGAAAAAAAGGCAATTAAATTAAATTATTGGTCTTTATTGTTAAAAATAATGTATAATGGCAAAACTATAGTTTTATGATCTGTTTACCGTTCACCGAGTGGCAGTGCAGATGAGTTTTGGAGATTCCTTGATGACTTTCTTAAATATGATTTGATAAATAATAATGTAGCATTATATAATGGGAGATTTTAATATCGATTATTTAAGTGATGCTGGGTTGTCCAGAAAGTTTAAAAATATAATCAAAGATTCAGGCTTTACTCAGATTATTAAACTGCCTACGAGAGTAACAAAGAATACATCTACACTTGTTGACTGGGTTATAACCAATAATTTTTGTGTGTCTGAAATACCTAGGGATTTTCCTCAATTATCGGATCACGATATAGTGGGTTTTCAGATAAGTGGCGTCAAGGTAAATACGTCCGTTGAGTATAGGTAGGTACATGCGTAAAATAAATTCAAATACTATAGATGCATTAAGAATGAATTTATTAGATAAATATTGGGAAACTACATCAACTGACATTAACATTGTCTATGAGAATTTCAGTTTAAACATAGTAAATAGTATTGATAAAATATGTCCTGTAGAAAAAATAGCTTGTAGACCCTTAGTTCCATGGACTTATGGAAAAATCAAGGATGCCCAGAAAATACGTGATATCGCCTACAAAAAATTTAAAATCACAAAAAATGAAGAGGATTGGAAGGACTGAGGAAGAGAAACCAAGGAACAACTATTGTTAGAAATGAAAAACTATATTATGAAAATAAAATTGACCATTCTAAATATGACAGCAAAAAAATGTGGAAAACGGTCAAAGAGTTACTAGGCCAGAGTAATAAGACCCTACAAGTTGAAATAATATCTTTTGATGTATACAACGGCAGTGCAGTGGAAAACTTTAATAATTATTACAGTGATAGTATAAAGAATATTGCAGATGGAATAGAAGATAAAGTGCTTCCAGTGTTATCAAACCAGAACCGAGTGATTGAGGACCATTTAGTTTGCTTTAAAAAAATTAGCTTTAGTAATTTAAGAAAAATTGTATTCTCTTTGAAAAATAAAGGGTCAGGGGACGAATATCTTACAGTGTCACTGTAAAAGATATGTTTTGTGTAATAGGCTATCCTCTTTTAAATGGTGTGAATTTAGTTTTAGAAAAAGGACAGATACCTGTAGAATTAAAAACAAGCGTTATTGTGCCTGTGGCGAAGGTGCCTACGCCCACACGTCCGGAAGAGTGTCGACCTATAAACCTTTTACCAGTAGTTGACAAAATAATTGAAATTGTTATGAGAGATCAAATTGAAGCTTTTTTTGAAAAAAATAATCTTTTATATGCAGGACAATCGGAGTTTAGAGATGGACACTCTTGTGAGACCGCTATTCAGTTTGTTTGTTCACAGTGGCGAAAAGAAATTAATGACGCCAATGTGGTTCTTAGCGTTTTTATTGATTTAAAGCGTGCATTTAAGACGATAGATCGTAGAATGTTAATTAAAAAATTAAAAGCACACGGGGTACGCGATGCAGCATTAAATCTGATTAGTGATTATTTAAGCAATCGTTACCATTTAACGAAATTGGTAATATAAAGTCTAATAAAATAGCCAGTAATTATGGTGTTCCACAGGGAAGCGTTTTGGGCCCGTTGCTGTTTATAATTTACATTAATGACTTATACAGTGTATGTAAGAACTCTCTTGTAAGTCTTTTTGCTGATGATACAGTGATATCTGTAGCTGGAGGTAACTATAAAATAATATCTGACACCATGAATGTCGAACTGAGCCTTTTGTATGACTGGATATGTGCAAACAAATTGAAACTTAATGTAGATAAAACTAAATACATGTTATTTGGCACTAAAACTAACTGTGCAAAATACTTAGCTAATAATTTTGAAATTAGTATAAACAAAAGTTCGATAGAGTGTGTAAATGAAATTAAATATCTGGGCGTTATTTTCGATGCTCAATTGACTTTTGCCAATCACGCAGAATACTTGTGTAAAAAATTAGGGAAAAAAATTGGGTTTTTGAAACGTATTTCTTTAAATTTATCACAGTGGTCAAAAATGCTGATTTACAATACAATTATATACACCCACTTTACCTATTGTATATCTCTTCTGCTTGCATGTCCCAAGGAGCAAATAGGTAGATTACAAATACTGCAAAATAGATGTATGCGAATAGTTTTAGGCTGCAGCAGGTACACTGCTATAAATGTGATGATTGAACAGCTGAAGTGGTTATCATAATCAGTTGAGCAAGGTATTAGGAGGGTGAATATGTTATTTGTTTACAAGATCGTTCACAAGAAAGTTCCAGAATATTTATGGAAAATGGTTGCTACCAGATTTGAAATTCACTCGCGAATGTTACGGTCAAAAACCGATTTAGATGTTCAGTTTGTAAATAAAACCTTCTTGCAGGACTCACTATTTTCTGAAGGAGTTCGCCTTTATAATACCTTGCCCGACGAAGCTAAGAACGTAAATACGGTTACTTTATTTGATAGACGAATAGGCGATTATTTGAGAGACGAACAATGACTTGGAATTGCTTTTTGTTGTTATGTATTTCGTGCTGTGGGAAGCGTTCACGATTTTTCTTCTTTTTTTCTTTTTCCGTTTTGTTCTCAAGAACTTTACATAGTAACGTATATATTGTAATATTGATGTATGTAATTAGCTTTTTTCGCTAAATAAAGATTTACTTTACTTTACTTTAAATGGTTTTCCGTTAGTACCAATGCCAAAATCTGCAACAAAGCTGTCAGATGTAGCGTGATTGTGGCGGATAACATTTAGTTTGGTGTGAAAAATTCAATACACGTTCAACAATCTTCTCAGATTCATCTTCATTTGTAATTTCAATTACATCTTTACGTTTTGCTGAAGAGTGTCGCTCAATATTGTAGCTCCTGGCGGTTTTTACATAGGAATTTGTCACCATTTTCGATACATCCAATCTTTTCTTTCCACACACCTTAAAATAACCCTTTTCTTGATTTTTCTCTGTTCATGGTTTATTTTTAATAATAATATTTATTACACTTAAGTAAATGCTTAATAATTATTTAGCTACGTAACTAAGTCACTCTGCTACTGAACATATGCTACAATTATTGAGAGAACGACATACTCTTCATTTTGTTAGGGCGGAAACGTATTGGTCGAAATTGACATTCGCTCAAAAAGAAAGTATCTATTTTCAATTTTTTTTTTATTCTTGAAATATTTGTCCATGTTTATTTTCCATAATTTATTTTTATATAATATACTTTTCCTTCTCCAATACAATAAGTTGTGAATTAAATGCCAATTATCAGTTTCATAATGATATTCATTATAACACTGGTTTTCATTATAAAACTGAAAAATTGACCAATAGAAATCTAGATTTTCAAATATCCAAGTAGACAGACCCAATATTTTCTGTAGACTGTTTGACAGTTTTTTATGACAGTTTAAATCTTTTGCGTCAGTTTTTAAAAGGAATGTCGAGCACCAGACCAAAAATGCTTGATGACCAAGGTAAATACATATTTAAACATCAATTTTTGTTTCAATAATTGTATAACAGTAACATACCTATACACTTTATGCTATTAGGTGCAACAATGTGGTCCCATAACACAGTGAGGAAAGGCGCCACATAAGGATGTTTTCGATCTGTACGTGCCGGGTTCGAGTACCGGGTAGTACATTTTTTTCATATTGTCTTAAATCAAATTTCTTCGTAGAAAAAATAGTGTATGAAGCTCTCATGTAATGGTTATCAATACACTCGCATTAACCATACGAAACTCGCCTTTGGCTCGTTTCGTATCCCGGTTAATGCTTGTGTATTAATAACCATCGTACATGATCGTTGCATAAAATACTATTATTCGGAACTAAAGTTTTCGTCCTTTTCTTTCTCCTTTCTGCAACTCTCCTCCTCTTCTACCTTCTTTTTGCGTCTTTGCTCCTCATTTTATTCCTCCTTCCTTGCTGGGGGTTCAGAAATATCCATCTCTGTGTCGTATATAATGAATTTTTTTTTATGGGTGGAAACCTGCTCACAGGCCCTGGGTACTCGTTCTGCCTTTCTCCGGGAGTGTGGGACTCTCCCCAATCGGGTGCCAATCTCACTCGGTCGCCTCACGAGGAGCTACCAAGCAGCATTGTCCCCGACCAGAGCCGACCGCACTAAAACCACCTCTTTCTCCTTTTTCCCGCTTTCCGTTTCTGGAACCACCCCTGGAGCACTATTCTATACGCGGCATTGACAGTCGTCGGTTTATCGGCATAGAAGTGACGTCACTCGATTCGGTACATGTGGCCAATGAGCGATGAGGGAAACTGTCAAATTTGTAAACAAACAAATGTGTACGTTGAAGATTAGAGGTTATATTTTGGTTTCGTTGGAAGGTAGGGCCATATAATTAGATAATAGATAGTGATAATGACATATCTTTTACCTGTTAGCATGAACGATACAATTCATGTTTATATTACAACCTCAAAAACTCGAAATTTAGAGTCAACTATCATTGAAGAATTGATCTGGCGTTAACATATATCTCTAGGATAAGATAAGATAGGTACAGATATTAATTATTTTAAAGGAGTTTCTTGTTCTATCAATTCTATCCGTTCTATCCATTCAAATTTTACTGCAGGAAAATTTTGTGGAAAATATGGGGAGGACTTATAAAACACTAGATTAGACCCTATACACAATATAGTTATTTTTCAAATATTAAAAATTCACTTGAATAATCCGCAATTCCAGCCAAACATCTGCAAATAATGAAAATTTCCTTTCAACGAAAATCGATAACGGTTACCGTGGGGTTCATGAGATCACCGATCCCTATTGACTCGAATTCGCGATATCGGTCGGTGAAAAGGTATACAGAATGCCGCACATGCGACTTACCGACGGCTGTCGATAACTGAGTCTTAACGATACCGATTTCCCTCCGAAACGAGTTACAGAATAGCGCTCCTGTGGGTATGCCATCAAAAACGGAAATATCTCCTCCTGTTTTTCTCTCACCGTGTCATTCCATGATGTTCTCTTTCTTCTTTTTCCTTTCTCCCCATCACATATCTCACATACCCCGATATTATTTGCCAATTTTCCCACATCTCCACCATTGTCTTGATAAAACAACGGTGAATCTAGTATTTATCATGAACAAATACCTGAATTTATACTTTTTTATCCCACTGCTGTCACCAATGTTATATAGAACAGCGTGGTAGGCCTCTCAGGCCCATAGTTTCAATTTTTTTTGCTATATTATTTCTCCATTTTATTCGATCTCTTGCAATCCCATTCCAGTCCTCTATTCCGATAAACGGGTAGGTTGTATGATTGTTTTGTAAAGTCTAATTTTTTTTGTTCTTGTAAATAACTTCCATTTTACCATTTTTTCTAGGGTTCCCAACATGACCCTGTATAACATTTCTTTACTGATTAATCGATATTCTCATTTTATCGAATTATCAAAATTATGTTCCGAAAGAAAAAATACAGCCTGATCTTAAATAAAGAAAATAAAGTGAAATGAACGAACTTATTCACATGTATATTTTCTTTCGAAACAAAATTTTGATATTTCGATAAAATAAGAATATTGATGCATAATTAAATAAATGTTATACAGGGTGATGTTTTAGTATTATTCAAAAGATTGTTAGATTGAAAATATAGCACGAGCTATGGTACTACTAATTATTAAAATTATTAGTTTGTAGTTAAATTTTATGTATATGTTAAAAGTTGAGCAATCGAGTAGGGAAAAAATTAAATACTCCATTTTTGTTGTTTATTTGTGTACTTTGTAAGATCCCTATTAGAGTTTTGAGAAACCATATATAGAATAAAGAAGTTAATAATGTGATAGTAGTGAAACGTTTTACCAATATATTGATGACAATAAAAAAATATCACTCCAAATTCAGAACTTGTGCTTTATCTTATTAAAACATGGGAGCAGACACTTTTTAATGGCCATTTGACATTCCCTATAAAAGTTGAGAGTAACAAAAAAATATCCATGATCTTTGAAACGTATTGGTAAATGTTTATTGTAAATAGTAATGGATAAAAAAATAGCATTCGCATTTTAATCGCTTGAATGCAGATGCAGATAAAAAATCGACTCGAAGACTTTTTTTATTTCATAAAACAAATTCAATTGAAACAAACATATTACCACTATAAAATTCATGAAATTACACTAAATATACATTTTTTAATATCATAGCTGGTTATAAAGTTGGTACACGTTAAAATCATTTAAGAACAAAATATTGCTATTGCTGTTAAGTTCAACTTGCAAAGATTGGTAAGAATTTGATTTTTTTCTTATATGTATATCCAATTACTTGTTGCCTATATAACTTTTTAAAGTAACAACAGGTTGATGGATTTCTACATCCCTAAATTCTTGTACGAATGTAACAATATGCAATACTGTTACTGCTACGAGGATATATTCTGAGACAGCACTATTAACGTGGTATATGTATCCTCCATCTTCTTCCTTCCATTTTGTCATATCTCCACCTAAAATAAAAATTTTTACAAGCAAATTAAAAATGTTTGCGTACTTCCATAATGGGAGAAATTTGTCCAAATAAATTAATCCCTTATATTAATTTTATCTCACTTTCATGGTAAATAGAAATTTGTCGGAATATATAAATCCCCTTAAAAATTTATCGTACGCCAATGGTAAATGGAAATTTTAGCAAATCAGTAATTTCATCTTACGTCCATGGTAGATAGAAATTTCTGCAAATAAATGATTCCCTTTTGAAAATTGTATTGTACTCCCATGGTAAATGGAAATTTTCACACAAAAATGAGCTCTTTTCCAAAAATCTCATCATACGCCCATATTGTGTGTTGCATAACATGGAAAGTATGACGATGACGCGAGTTCCATGATTTTTGTTCACCCAAAAAGTGGTCAACGCGCCCAATGAAGTCTTCACTTCAATAATAGAGTACCAAATGACTATTTGCCAGTGTATGTTGAAAATGTAGAAAGCTACCTACATACAATTTCACAAGTTTGCAATTTTTTAAGAACTGTTGACAACTGCCATTTTGGTAAAGTTAAATTGAAGGTTATTGCTTGACCGCAAACTAATTTTCATTAATTAGATAATTGATAGTCTGAAACCCTTAAATAAGTTTTTGCGCGACCTATCTTTTTTGTTTATTTACAGCATCGGTTGTCAGGACGGTAGGTTGTGTTTACCGGTTTCTAAGTCTAACACGTCGGTAAGTAATTTACTTACCGTTCAGACGTCGGTAAGTAAATTACTCACCGATGTCTTAGCCCTACATACATTTAAGTGGTCCTAAATAATATATTACTTCATATATTACACAATAGGAGCAACAAAAAATAAGAAGATTTATATTTTTTTAATGAACAGAATCGAACAAAACAATATAAAAAGTGATAAATAGCATAAAAACAATTTCACCAAAATGCTAATTATATTTTTTTGCGCGATCGATCTTTTTTGCTTATTTACAGCATCGGTTGTCAGGATGGTAGGTTGTGTTTACTGGTTTCTAAGTCTAACACGTCGGTAAGTGATTCACTTACCGTTCAGACGTCGGTCTGTACTTACCGACGTCTTAGCCCTACATACATTTAAGTGGTCCTAAATAATATATTACTTCATTCATTACACGAAAGGAACAAAAAAAATAAGATCTATATTTTTTTAATGAACAGAAACGAACAGAACAATATAAAAAGTAATAAATAGCATGAAAAGAATTTCACCAAAATGCAAATTATATTTTAAACTGATCGAGAAGTATAAATGTCATTTTTGACATTTAGTTCATTCCGAAGAAATTTAAATTATTTTATTCGAAGTTTATTTCAATACGATCGCGCAAAAAATGGTATAAGCATTTCGAACATTAAGGGTGATACCGGTCTCCATCCAAACATTGCTGTCGACCGTATGTTGATAAGTTGTTTAATGTAGGTATAAGATTACATTCAACTCAAAAATAAGAGCATAAAATTTTGATGATTAAATACATAAATTTCAAGATGTCCAAGTTTGAAACCCTAAGTTCAACTAAAAAATGTTCTCTTCATGCACATGTTGAATTGCATCGTTATTGCAGTATTAAGTCATACTGTGTTTATTAAAAACTTACATCTCTCACATAAGTGATGAGAATTAGCGGTTCGCCGTTATCTAATTCTCTCTCAAAATATGATAATAGGGATGCTCTATGGATGCTACCATCTCCTTGCAACCACTTGATACGACTCATGCATTGCGACGCAGTGTTTGATACTCTCTTTTAAATAGTTATGAAAATAGAAAATTTCTGATAAAATTGTCTGATTTTGACAACATAAGTCTGACAACCCCGGACACGGCAGCCAACTTTTGGACTATACAAAAGGATTTATAATGGGCAAGCCAAAGTAGCTATGTTGTCAGAGTTAATCTAAAGAAAACCCGTCTACAGAGAACTTAACTTATTATTTTAACAGTGGTTTTCAATTTCTAGTATAGTATAGTTTACTGTAAATAATTATTGTCATTTTAGTGAAGCGTTTTATCAATAGATGTCAAAGA
>CAJUYG010000236.1:187201-206680 GCA_910591675.1 Galerucella calmariensis | reverse complement strand
GTACTATCAAATTCTGAAAAAGCGCTAATTCCATCGTCACTCATTTTTACATAGAACTTTCTTTATTGAAGCAAGATTAATATACCGTAACGTACCAAACACCACACAAAACATTAGCTAGAAAAATTAAAAAACGAAAAATGAGTTAAAACGCTTAAAAGAATGCAAGAAACATAACCAAGCTAAATGACATATAAAACAGCTGTTTATTTCAATACAGTATCAATGCGCAAGCCAGTCCAAAAACAGTATTCAATTTGAGCCGTGTATCGAAATTACCGTTCTGAAACCGTTACATGAATGATCCAAAGGCAGGTTGGAACGCAAATAGGATCGTCCGATAAACCATCACGTCTCGGTTGGAACGCATTTTAATCACTGCACATGAGCGTGATCATGACGATCACGCTACGCTTACGGTTTTTCGACGGGTTGGAACAAACCTAATATCGGTAAGGTTTGTCAACAAAATTTCTTAATTCATTAATACACTTATGCTCTAATGCATCTGTCAGAATCAAATCAACTGACGGGCTAACAAGACCCCACAACATTTTTGTCAGATATAGAAGACTTTTTCTATGAACAGGGAGCTCAGGATGTGAATATTGACAATATTCATGGTGTAGGTAATTATACTACTTTACGCTGATGATGTGGTTATTCTCGCGCACTCTGAGATTCTAGAAGAATTCACGTAATTAAATGCTTTAACAGTCAACACAGACAAAACTGAAATTGTCTTTTTCCAGGGTATGCTTCCAGAAAAAAAAATTTCCTTTTTACTTCGAAGGAAAATTGCTTGAGAATATACAGATAAATACAAATATTTAGGGGTTACTTTTACAGAGTCAGGTCTTTTCCATGAAATGGCAGTGTTTTCCACTGATAATGGTAATCAAGCCGTAGGAGCTATCTAACGTGTCATATCTGAAATGGGAATTGATATACTTGTTATTCCCACATTCAAATATTCCATAGATCATGTTTGAAGCCTCCAGAAAATATAGGGTTTCGCTATCCTATACCGAGTGGTTTAAAAGATATAGCCACTCTCACAGAAAAAATCACTATCTACTTAGACATTTTATGAAATAACGGAAAACAAAAAGTTTATTACTTTTAGTTGTTAGTTCCGTTTTCATTTATGTTGTATTTTATTGTTCTGAATAATACCTAATAATTAAACCAATCTTCAACATAACACTCGTATTGTGTGAAACTTTTTTGTTTTTTATTATTTCATAAAATGTCTCTAAGTGGGTAGTGATTTTTCTGTGAGAGTGGCTATATCTTCTTAACCACTCGGTATAGGATAGCAAAACCCTATATTTCCTGGTAGCTTAAAACGTGATCTTACAACAACTATGCCAAGATCATCAGTTTGAAATTAACAGAGAATAGGCATGATGACTGATTTAGAAAAACTGTTCCACGATGTTCTCACGTACATACTTCATCTACAATAAATGTTATTTCTGTAAGAAAAAAAGTTTTTAAAGGAAATATTCAGCTTTAAAAAACACATTTCAAATTATGCGCCAAAACGCTAGAATAGTAATCGCGTCTGTCTAGGACATCATCAATTCGTAAATACCATTTATAGGTGATCTGTGTCCATAGGTTATCTATGATCTGTGTCCTGTGGTGAAGTCGTTAAAGTCAAACCATAGATAGATTATATTTCTCTATGAGTCAAACTTCAAACACTTGACAAATGAACCAAGCAAAGCCAACAAACAACAAAGTAAATTCAAAATAGATGTTCGGATCATAGATATTTGCGAAAGTACGACGTCACTCTCTTCTGATTGGTGTTTGAGATAAGATGGCGGATGGTTGAATTTTGTGCTTCAATTTTTACTAAAATGAATGTATTCATCCATGTACAATAGAAATAAGTGATTTCTTTATAATCTCTGTATCTTATATAATTATATCAAATCAATATTTTAGCGATTCTTAGTGACTGTCATCATGCCTATTGCAGATGTTTTAAAATCGATTCAGCATAAAATTTAAGAAATCTGTAAATTGCACGAAAAGTATAATACCTTGGACACCCTCACACCATTCGGAAGACAAATTTTTTTTGAATATGATGAACTATTGAAATATAGGGTGTTCCATTTAAAATAAGCCTGATACTGCACATTAAATGATCTAATAATGAAACTGAAAATTCTTAGAAAAGTCAGCATAACTCAGAACCCTTTGTATTTAGGTATAGGGAACCACTATGAAAGAGTATTATATTTCTTAGGGGCAATCAGAAAATGCAATAAAATATAACTTTGATACGCCACACTTTATTGGAGAACTCTGAATATTTCAAAAAATCTCCAAATTATAGTTTAAGTTGAAGTAAAATTTGTTGTATAAAAAGATCTCCCACAAAATCCATATTTTCTTCGGTATTAGTTCGGTCCCGGACTTTTGCCGAACTCTGTATATAATCTATGGCAACTACTGTGATAGTGCTCCAGAGGATATAAATATTAAGATTGGAGGCAACTTTGTAAATAGGGTAGAGAGCCATGAATATTTAGGGTTACATTTTGAATATAATATGAAATGGAATACCTATACACATATACAGTGCTATTCAAAAGTTCCCTCCCCCCTCGTATCTTTTTAACGGCTACACTTACATTAATAAAATTCGGAGGGTGAAAATAAAGTGTTGTAAACTTCTCCGCGAATGGTAACAGGTGAAGTAATAGTAATAGATGACGTCACAGTGCCACTCTGGCCAATAATTTTAAATAGGACCTTATGGCAAGTGATAACTCGTTTGAAAGGCATTGACATTGGCTACATAGCCATATTAATTTTGTTTGAGTTTAAACTAATTTTGGCGGATAAATTGAATAAATACCAAAATTTAATACTGGTGGTACCTGCAATATTTGATATATAACTCCAAATCCAAAACACAGACCAGCTCCCATTAGGTGAACTATTAGTATTTCACTCACTTGAAAATTTGCTACAATCAAGCAACCAAAAACACTTAATGTTCCAACATAGAAACTATATTTATTTAATGTTGTTAGTATCCTAGAGATATTATGCTTCTGTTGTATTTCAGCTAGATGCATGAATCTGACGTAGGTAACGATCCACACTGAAAAATAAAATAATCTGAATAAAATGTGGTATGAGTTTTCAGTTGAATTTTTTATTCATTTCAAATTATGCTGGTGTCTCAAATCTCCTAAGTTTTTTTAAACTATAATTTATTTTTTACTGTTACTACTATACTGTATTGTCATCAGTGCTTGACAATTGTGCAAAATTTCAAATTAATCGGAGCGTTTATTGTGGGTGAAAATCAAGTTTAAAGACTGCGTTACAAACAAATATATTATATACAAGTGAAGCTAATATGTATAAAGCGTTTAAAGACTCGATTATTGTTGATAATGGTAGGTGGTACGCTACCAAAACGTTGAATCGTAAAAATATTGTGGTTTGATTTCTCAAGAAAATGAAGAGAAGGATATTCAATATACTGCATAGAACATACAGAAGATAATAACAATAATACTATGTCTGAGCTAAATTTCGTCAAATATATTTACATGTATTTATGGTTGTTATGTAAGAAAGCCAAAAATATAAAATTTGCATACACTCTAGAAAATGATAAGAGTTACAAATATGTTTAAAATGGGAGTTAGAACTTCAATTTCTTCAGTTTCATAGAGTCAATACAGCTTCCAATCGATTAACTTAAATACAAATGTCACTAAAACATCATCATTAAGGAAATAGCAAAAGTATAAAACTCGATAAGGTGCCTTCCTAGCTCCCAGCTCATCTCCATTATTTCCTGTACAAACAATTTTTTGCTTCCTTCGTTGATTTAGTTTTCGGCAAGTCCTCAAAATCTTTTACTTCCTGTAAAGTAACTCATTGTATGGGACTCATCAACGTAGGGTATTCAATGCTTATGCAATACACTTCCATGGAGAATCAAAAAATGAGAATTATTTGTATATCCAAGGTAGGGAGATTAAATGACATGACGTCCAAATCATACCTTCCAATAAGTCTAGTGTCCTTCACGCTTGAAACATTGGAGAGTCTAACTTACGGAGATACAATGAGGTTGAGCTTTTATTAACAAACTCTCTCAACGAGCGACAATACTAACTGTAGATCCTCTTAAAACCACTATAGTTGTTTTCACCAAAAAGAAAGTACTGAGAGGATTGAAATCACCAGTTCTTAATAGAGTGGAAATTCTAATTGCACAAGTGGCAAAATACTTCAGAGTCATAATTGACCACAAGTTGACATGGAACACCTACAGAAAATAATACAAGAAGGTACGATAGCCCTCAATTTGTGAAGAAGAATGGGCGGGACGAACTCTGGGAGCTACAACCAGTAATGATCAGATGCCTATATTATCAGACCCAAGATAGTATATGTTCTCGGTGCACCACCATCATACCATGGTATGATGGTGGCCAAAGACTCGGCAGGCTGGGGCGATCCAAAAGCTAAGTGGCATCCAAAGGCAATAACAATCTAGTTTCTCCTGTGATATTTACTGACAACATACCTAAAAAGCTGCTCAATGACAAACCCTCAAAAGCACTACTTTTTAGAGAAAGACTGTTACGCGGGCCTAAATATCTAACAGTACAATTTCTCACATCTCACCTGCATAAACTGCCCACCTTGGTCTGTTAATGTACGTACCTCCCTCTGACACATCTCTTGCTCACTATCCTAAGTCATTTACCTATTTCCATATAGGTATTCCTTAAGAAATATAAAAAATTGCCAATAACCACCCTTGTCACAATCTTATTTTTATTGATGCCTCGAAAACTGATGAAGGAGATATAAATGTACATCAGCATAATAAAGCAATACGTATTCCTCTGTTTTAATTTAAAATAAAAAGAAACGTATGTTTCAATAATTTCTTAATGGCTCTGGTATAAGCCTCATCAAATGAATATCAAATAATAATAATTAATTTGTTGAAATGTGTTTAATAATATATGTTTCTTTTTGTTAAATTTTGGGCATTTTCCGCATGCTAGTGGAAAAAATAGTGTACCTAACACGTGCGTAAAGTGACTTTTCCGCACTAGTTAGGTAACAGTTTATTACACACCGAGGTGGGAAGAGTTTCATTACTGTCGAGAGATTAGTTAGCTATTATCTCGAGACAGTAATGAAACTCCCTACCAAGGTTTGTATACTATTTTATTTACATTTATCATACCCCGATCAAAAGTAATGAAACTTTGTTTCGTTCTGAACGCACCTAAAATATTACATTTGACAACCGTCACCAATATTAATAAATGTCAGATAAAGTCGGATGGATATTAAGTTCGCGAATAATAAATTAAGAAAAATGTCATCCGATGAAGAATTGATGGATTGTTTCCCTCCAGAAATAGGTATTATAATATTTATCACTGTGTTATATAATAAATATGAAAAATATTCATATAAAATAGATAATATTGAAGATCACATTATTTTTTAAGGGCGAGAAGTGAGGGCGGGAAGTAATGGGGGCGGGAAGTAGAGATGTGTAATATGACACTTTCTAACCTTTATTAATAAATCTTCGTTTCGTTCTGAACACACCTAAAATATAAGATTTTTGACAACTATTATCACCAATATAAATAAATATGAAAAATATTCATCTACAGTGTGTCGCAGTTAAGATGAAGACACTCCCATATTTTCTCTGTTTGAAGGATTACAGATTCTGATTTTTGTAGTCATACAGGTTGATGTGCCACATTTCTTGTAGTTAGGGAGGCGAATAGGGGATTTTTCGGAGATACTCGAGCGTGGTAGTTTAAGATATGAGAGATACCTTAGACCTAATGGAACAACTTTAAAAAGTATTAGCTCTATATGTGGTGACGCGCGCCTAGGATAGACGTTCAGATTATTAAAAAAAATCGATAGTCTGAAATACTCGAGCGCGTCAGATTAAGATATTGAGGATTGATTTTAGTGTTTTAAGACTATATTTAACTAATCTGACGATAAGTCCTTGACGCCACCGAGTTATAGGGTCGCGAACTTGTAAAAAAAACGTTAATCCGGTATTCTCGAGCGCGATTTTTTTTATTTTTATTTTGAAGAATATAATCTAAAACTTACTAAAAATACAAAATCTGCCGGTTTCCGCATGACCGGAAAGGTGGAGGAGCCATTTCGTCTTCCGAAAAACGCGTTGCGGCATATAAGTCGCGAACGATACATTTTACAGAAAAAAGTTTAAATAAAAAAAAAGGTAATTTTATTTTACACAAAAAAGGTCTCCCTCCATTTTTGTCCAAAGTTAAAACTTTTGGACTTAAAGCATCATGAAAACTCAAAATCCCGGTTTTTTGAGTTTGTATTTCGAAAACGGAGGGTGTTAAAAAAATTGATATGAAACAACGATGATTAAATTAGGTATGTTACTTTTATTATATCTCAAAAAAAATTTTTCTAAAGCTTCTCGACAATTTTCGTGGACTCGGAAAAAGTTACGCGTATCTGTATACAAAAGTATTATTAACATGTACAGTTCCATTTATTTATTTTATTCAATAGCCTGTTGATCCTCAAATTTTATTTTTTGGACGTACCGTAAGCAAAACGAAGTGAAGAATTGAAGCAAAAAAGAGGAATGTGACATAAACATGTAATACAGACCTTTTTCGGTCAGATTAAGAGAACCCACCAACATTTTTGTCAGATTAATGAAATATGCTTTCAGGATACCGAGATAAACCTCCCCTATGAAAATCTGACGCGCTCGAGTATTTCAAAAGAACTTTTTTTTTGCATTTTCAAAAATTTGTCGTAACTTATCGTCACGCCGAAATCGTCAGTTTTTTTAAAGGGAGCTTTCTTGGGGCCTACTTAACGCCCCTTCTGAAAATCTGACGCGCTCGAGTAATTTTTTTTTTCGGATTTTTGACTACTTTATATGCCTACCCCCACCACGCAAACCGGCAGATTAGTATACCGTTGTTATCAGAAGCACTTGGGGCATACGTGGTATGAATATCTGACGCGATCGAGAATGCCCAAGTAACTGTTTTTTTTTAACATTTTTGAAGAACCGTACACGCCATACCCACCGCTAAAATGGTTTTTACCATACGAGCTTTTCTTTTCGAAATTACTTTTTTTGATTTTGATAGGTCTCCACGGCGCTTGAGAATGTCGCCATTTAGCGACCTCGCCTCCCTAACTATTGAAATAGTCAACTGAAATCTGAACTTTGAACTCAACCTACTACGATTTCACAAACAGTACCTCTTCTCGATATTTTGCTTCGCGTTTTAGATATCCAGAAATATTATTAAGAAAAGTTGTTCAGAATATCACGCTATAACCCCACATACCAAATTTCATCACAAAACTCGATTTTCCATTTTTTGGTCTAGGTATACAAAATTATTATTTATTTTGATAATTATTGTGCCGTGGAAATTAGCATCTTGATACAGTGTCATGTACTCAAATATTTTAGTAAAGTAAACAGCACCTTCAAAGGAATAATTATTTTATTATTATTATGGGAAAGCAATTTTGATAATTGATTTAATCTAGGGAAAGTATCAAACAATAATTTTCATGATACAAATAAATAACTATAAAATTGGACCTCTCTCAACTAGTCCTCCGTCTAATCGAATACATTTTTAGATTATTTTGCGATATTGTTTAGCTACTCGTCTTAGTTTCGGAATGCTGATTTCTTGACAGGCGTGCCTTATTCTAGCACAAAGTTCATCTCGATTTCTGAGCCTTGTTTTAAAGACTTTATTTTTTACCATTCCCCAGAAATAAAAATCAATATCGAGAGACCTCGGAGGCCACAATTCAAAAGAACTATTTCTCCCTATCCAGCGCATAGGATGATTTTGGTACAACCAGTGACGAACAAGCCTTGAATTGTGGATGGATACATCGTCCAGCTGCAAATACATATCCTGACGCACATTAAAAGGAATATTTTCAATTGCTTGCCAAAATTCCCCATAGAGGAAGTTAACAAAGCGATCAGCATTCAGTGATCCATTGAAGAAAAAAGGACAATTATACGGTCTCCTAAAATCTCTCATCAGACATTGACTTTCTGGGAATATTGGTCTTTACAATTGATAACCCAGTGAGGATTTTCTATGGCCTAGTATCTACAATTTTGAAAGGATACAACCCCATTACTGGTAAATGTAGCCTCATCGGTAAACATAATCTTCTTCAGGAACTGTCTGCCATTTAAGAAATTACCTTGGTCTTAATAACA
This sequence comes from Galerucella calmariensis, assembly GCA_910591675.1. Classification (NCBI taxonomy): domain Eukaryota; kingdom Metazoa; phylum Arthropoda; class Insecta; order Coleoptera; family Chrysomelidae; genus Galerucella; species Galerucella calmariensis. The sequence continues at coordinate 198,381 of CAJUYG010000236.1, read as the reverse complement.
AAACCCTAATCTTTTATTACCATCACTTTCTTTCAATGTATGTAAGAACTTCGGTTTATAGGGCTTGATCTTCTGACGTACAAAACATCTAATTTTATCCTTAGGTATGAATATTAAATGGAGACGATAAATCTCGAAGGCTCATGCATGGATCTGCTCGATTTGCTGCAAATATATTGTTATCCTCAAGATGCGGGTGTATTAGACGAAGATGACCATTCCGATAAACTTTAATAACAGTGCCAGTTTCGTTGAAATGAGCATTTACAGCAGCTGCTTTTTTTCATGAGTGATGGGCGCACGTTGGAGATGTCTCAAGTTAAACCATGCAGCAACTTCTCTGCTACTACGAGCATTATCACCAAACAACCGGATTATCTCTTATTTTTCTCTTGAAGTCAAACGCATTTTATTCCTTTGATCACTGACTAGAATCGAGCTGACATTTAAAAACATTGTCAAAATATTATTTTTTCAAGACCGACCAGAAAGTATACACATTCTGGACAATTTTTCGTCCAGAAAATAGCGTTTTGCCGATCAAGACCGGAAAATGGACGTCAGGAACCGGAAAATGCTTTTTTCTCCGATTGGCAGCAAATATTAATTTTGCGGACTCATATCAATCAGCAAAGTATTACTTTTTCTGCCTAGGCAGCAAAGTGATTATACTCAATTTGAATAAAACATTTGACGTAAACATTTATTAGCAATTATTACACTTTTACAAGAATTTAAAAACATATGTTTAGTTGTTATTAACATTGTAGGTAAAATTACTACAATTTTGGACGAATAAGCCACCTTTTCTTTCCTCAGATAATTTGCAAATACAATATCCTCCTTTATCATTATGAACAATCGAAGAAAAAATTATATGTTTAACTCGGCAGCAAAATAGATTGACTGCTTTAGCTGAATTCCTCAGCCTCGGCAGTCAGTCTACTACTTTGCTGCCTAGTTAAACAAATAACTATTTTCTACAATCACATTGAAAATTAGGCTTTTTCGCTTGCCATTGACAACGAAAAGTTGAGGTTTCTTGAGGAGAGTTAATTTCCCATAACAACCGATATTACAAACACAATTGTATTGACAGTGACAGATATAAAAGTTTGAAACATATTTGAATTGACATATTCAAACTGACAGATTTCAAAAGTATTTATGAATTCTACTCTATATTTGTTTTGAATAGTTACAATTAAGTCATTGCAGAAAAAATGTTGTATGTATTACGAGCAAAAACGTGACATTATTGCTTCCGAGTAATTACTCTCAAGCAATAATGTATCTCTTTTCGCTCTTAATACATAATGGTTATTAATGATACAAGTGCGTGAAGTTATACTTTTGCGCACGAGTTGCGAAAATGCAAGGCACGAACGTAGCGAGTGCCTTTATCGCAACGAGTGCGTAAAAGTACTTCACGCACAAGTGTCATTCAAAACTTTATCTACCACCACATGAAGAAAAAACAAAAAAATGTGCTCTGAATGGTTAACAAACATAAAAATAAATTTGATGTGCAATCCGAAGGAATGCATTCTTCTTGAGGTTATTCCATTTAAAATAAGTATAATAAAAATTTTAAATATAACAGAAAATATTCCTCACTATGTATGACACTTCTGTCAAATTTACTGACAGCACAAAAGTTTATACAACACACGACTAAATTTAAGGCAACTAGATACTAATTACGTAGCTAAAAAAGAGTGTTAAAATGAAAACCCTATTTAAAAAGCATTGGTCATTTACGACGCTTTTGGCTGTTATCTTGAAAGTCCCGTATAAAAAGCGTTGTTCATTTACGCACGCTTTTTAACGTATGTATAATGTATGATTTCACACATTTTTTTTTGGTTCGTAATCGCTCTTTTATAATACAATCTACCTTGATTTCGTTGCTAAGGTAAGAACGTTTCGATATATTGTCGAGTGATGACAGTTCATTGATTTTTAATTTGTCGCTTATGTTAAACTTATTATTTTATCTGGTTTTAGTTTTGTTAATCACTTTGTTATAAAAAGTAAAATAAAAAATTAAATATATATCGAAGTGTCTGTCTTAAAAAAATATTGTACTTCACGCAACCGAAAATTTGTGTTTTTCAGGTCTCACCAAGCTTCGTCCTCCTGCGATATGGCCATCATATCCACACTTGTTGCAGAAACTACAATTTCTTTCAAAATATGCCCTTTTACATTTAAAAACAACCTGCCAAATATCAAATCAATTTATCCGTCCATTTTAAAGTTATCGAATTAAAACATTCAAGTTTTCAAAATTTCAACACCCTGTATTTCAAAAAGTAAATGAGCTAGACCCCTTAATCGCGCAAAAAAAATTATGGAAATAATAGTAAAAATTTATCCGAACAAATTCAAGTAGATCACCAGCACTGCGAATACCAGCTTTGCATAGAATTTCAATATAGCATCGGTGGTTCAGTGGTAGAATGCACGCATTGCACGCGGGCGGCCCGGGTTCGAATCCCGGCAGGAGCATATTATTATTATTATTATGAATCGCTGCTTCGTAAACGAGAGAGAGACTAAGGAGGCACAAGCACGCAAGCAAGGCACATAACGAAGCAATGTAACATAACGTAGCTTAACGTAACGCATAACGGTCAGATCTTTTTCGTCGCGACCCCTGGTCGCTCAAACATAACCTGGCGTAAAGAACTAAAGTTCCAATAAAGTCACAATAAATATCAGATAAAGTCGGATGGATATTAAGTTATAATAATTCAAATTTAACCATTGATTTCAATAAGTTTGTTGTAGTTCATTGTTGGTTTTTATTGATGCCATTGAATAGTTAATATAATATTTGTGTTATATTTTTAAATATAAAGAATATTCATCTGAAATAGATGATATTAACGATCACAATATTTTAGAGGGCGGGAAGTGATCGTTGAGGGCGAAATGAGTGAGTGGGAAATATTGTAGCACGAGGCATAAGCCGAGTGCGACAATCACACCAGTGTGAAAAATTACTCTCACACGAGTAATGTACAGTATTTTTCCTACGACCAAGTGATAATTTCACCAAATAATGTGCAATCAACATCTGACATATCAATACACAAAATGTTGGAGTTAAAGTCAACATAATTTATTTCAAAAAGTAACAATAACTATCATTAGTAACAAAAATATTTAAGTACTGTTTTTTTTATTTATAGAATTAAGCATTATTTATCTTTTTGTAGAAGTGACGTCATTTCATTTGAGGCTATGTATGTACGTGTGCTATGTATGATTTGAAATAAAGATGATTATTATTATTATTATCATTATAGGTAATTATTGGTTGGATAATTATAGAAATTGAAAGTGACATTATTATTGCTGCTTTTTATACATGATAAACACCTATTAAGATGCGATTACTTTGTCCTACTATTATAAATGTTGGTTTGGATTAGTTGGTACAGCATCGGACTTCTGACGAAGAGTACGCGGGTTCGATCCTCTACCAAGTCCTAAACTTTTTTAATCAAGAAAATGAATAGATTTAACTCTTAAAACAGATCGCTGCAAATTTAGATACAGTAGAAAAAATTGACCTTTACCCTGACGTCATACCTACTAACCTCGCGAAATCAATCAATGAGTCAAAAATGGCTACAATTACTTTATCGTGTGCGTAAATACGTTGACTGCTTGTTTATCTTGTTCAGCCACCGTCTAAGAAGTGAGGTTAAGTTGGAAATATTCATTAAATGCGAAACAGAAAATTCTGTACTTATCGTGGAATAAAAATAATAAATTAGAGGTCTCGAAAAAAGCCGATTTTATAGAATTTATCTGAATGCAAATGATGAAACGATTTGAACAAAACTCGATGTATCAAAATAATGACAGTTGTCATAAGAGGTAAAAATAAATTCTTATGAATAAAACCGATTAATCGTTTTTGGTGCTATCTCTTTTCAACATTTGGAAGTAATAATTAGAGTTACATAAGAACGTATGTCATTGCTTGAAAGACAAGTGTACGTATATTGTATGATGTGTTTTTACTGTCAGTAGAAAAGGATGAGGTATATAAAGTTTGTGTTTACTACTGTTCATTGTTAGTGACGTCAGGGTAAAGGTCAATTTTTTCTACTGTATTACATAGGTAAATTATATATTTGACAGCTTGACAGTGGTCAATCTTAATAGAAATTATACATTTGACTGATTATCCGCATGCGTACGGAAAGTTACTTTCTGCTCATGTGTGGATAGTAATTCGCACGCTAGTTATTTAATATAAGCCACTTTCCGAGGGACTGTATAGTGCGATATACAGTATGCGTAAATTGCTTCCGAACCTTACACCTTACACAAGTACGACAGAAAAACAGCTGAATGAGAGAGAAAGATAATTATACGCGGTCATCGAATGGTCATCGACGCGTGTATTTAATTCCAGTTAGGGTGTGGTTCTATTTCAGATAGTGAACGAATGCTCATTGCCCTACTATTTCAACCGCTATTGCCAGAAGCGCAGATTAATTTGTACAAATGATATTTTTCTCTCGTTTTCGTTGACTTTTTTTCGAAGTCATGCACAATAGCTAAAACAAAACACTTTCACTTGGCAACACTGTGTTTTACAGATAGAATTCACATTTAAACTGCTATTCCTAGGTCTTTTCGCTACAAACGTTGATCACGTTGGAAGCGCATGCCATTGTATTTGAAAATAAAACATTTACAATTATGCCTTCATTAACATACTTGACCTGCGAAAAAGTGCAAATTGTAAGATGGTATTTTGGAGGTCATTCGGCTAATGAAATCGTTAATTTGTTTATTGTGGCATTTGAAAATCGCCCAATTCCTTCAAAGTCAACAATTGTGAAAATAATTAGTAATTTCCAGTAATTTCCAAATGATTTTTTTCTTTGGGGATTTTTAAAAAGTACCATTTACCAGCATGCATTTGAAAGAGCTAATAATTTAAATGAATTGAGGGTGAAAATACAGAACGTTTGTGCCAGCATTACGCCAAATAATCTTAGAGATATGAGATCAAATCTTTATCACAGATTTGGCTATTGTCTGGCACAGCAAGGTGGTTTATTTGAGCACTTAATTCATTAAAATTATGTTTACCTTTAGAATAAATTTTTATTTTTATTTTTTCATGAAGTTTATATTTTACGTTTAGAATAGGTACCTTATTTTATTTTTTCAATTTAATTTATTAATGGAAGGGATTTTTAGTTTATTAATTGTGGTTCTCTCAAGAAATGCTGTTTTATTTTCAAGTTACAATGGCTAAAATAATATCCTATTGTAGTTAGAAATTGTCAACTTGGTCTGAAATGATCATGTTGACAAAAATGAATTTTAAGATTTACAGGTTACGTAATAACGATTGTATTTTTATATTTCTTTAACGTCCTCACTCCTTACGTCTTGGGAGCATACTGAATTACCATTTACCACCACCAACTAGTTAAAATAGGAGGGCAATGAGCAGTCGGGCACTCTCGGGAATAAGTTTACGCCCCCTAAGGTGAAACAAAGTGATGATTGTGCACAATTATTCTTCCTCTCTCTTTCATATATCCTTGTCGTACTTGTGTAATTCGTACCTAGGTTCCAAAGCAGATTTCCCATGCTGTAGGTACGTTACTTTCCTATGTGGTCGTAGGAAAACTACTAATTTCATGTCTTTTTAATATGTATACTTTTAAGAGGTCATGCTTGAAATTAATTCAAAAAACTCTTCATCCTAGACGAAGTTAATATGGAAAAAAAAGCTGGGCATATTTATGTGGCTGAATATTAAATTCCATTAATTTTGTAATTTTGGGAGAGAAGGTGAGACCTATGCATTGAAAAAATATGATAATAATATATTAAAATATATTTGGATCGTAAAATCGATGCTTCTACCTATCTTTAATTCTATAATCAGGGTGAACTATTCACAGTGTTCCTCTCTGTATGAGTATAATAAAACGCATTTTTCAATTAAGTTCCTTAAATCATTTGTACAGTAGATTCCACAATTCTTCTTGTTAATTATTTTGGGAAATTGAACCACAATATTTTTTATATTTTGTAATTTAACGTTTCAGTACCGTTCCAACTACCGTTATCAAGAACAATTAAGTGATTTTAAATTCTGGTTCCTGTCTGACACTAATGAAAAAATTCGACAACAATAGCTACCAGTTTTATCTATTATCACCTCTAGTAATTATTTCTAGTGTTCTACTTTCCAAATGTTTTAACTTCATGAATTTTATTATTTTGTATTAATCTACTTACGTAATAATGCTCCTATAGTAACCATAATTCCAAATATACAACTTTCTGGAGCCCACGTACCAGTATCGCTAATATAAGGTAATATCGGTGTAACATGTTCAGTAACAACTGAAACGGAATATCTGGAATAAAAAAAATCAATAAGTTTTTGTACAAAATTCGAACATTGTCTGCGTTTCGCGTATCTTCATTCGGCTGCACGAGGGTTGCATTGCACCTCACTAGAGATCTACTCAACCTGTATCTGTGAGACAATCACTTCACCTAATCTTCAAGCTGTTGGTCCACAATTAATAGATCCCCGTACAACCGAAAATCATTATAAAAAAAACAGAAAAGAAAATTAAGTCGCTACCCACGACTATAGGCGTGCTCCTAGATCTAGTGGATGGGGAGGTTTGGAAAAGCAAACAGTAATCCAGATTGATCTATTGAGGTAAGTTTGATCCAGGCAACTACCCAGTTCAAATCGTCACTTCTAAACCTACCAAATAAGTGAGCAATCACAAAAAAAATAAAGACGCAAATCCTTTACTGAGATTATTAGATCGTAGCAGTAGGTAATACTTTACTGTTATAATAAAAAAAATAAGCAGCACAAAAAACATGAAAGCGCTTTGACCAAGTCGAAAATAAGCACGCATTAAAATTAAACAAAATAAATATCTATTAGTACTAGCAGATCTATAGCAATCTATGTTCTGTCCATGCTAGAAAAATTTTCCAGGCCAGACGATATGGGTCACAACTACAGGTAATTAGCAATAAGGCCGATTGTTTTTATAAGTACTTCAAAGTATGTAGACTGATATAAAAAAAAGTTTACCAGTCTATCGATTTCCCAAATTGAAAAAATCAAAAAACTTTTTTTTTCGAAATTCTTTAAAATTTCGCACTGGAAGGAAGTAGAGAAAATTAAAAAATACCGCCGTGTAGGGGAAGTGTTTTGCAATGAAAAAGGTCTCTCCTCTCGCGTTTTCTCCGTCCGAACAGTGGTTTGTCCGGAAAAAATTCTGTAAACTAAGTATGTGTTCCGCATCCGCGCGACTCTGCTGCACGGCGGAAGACCTACTTTCTGAATCGCGGAAAAAAATATATATATTTATTCAGATTTTTTTTAAATTTTTGGTAAGAGTCAATAAATTATATGTATGGTTGAAATGTCAAGCAATACTCAGTGTGTATAAATCACCCTTCTTGGAGTGCATCATCGATTGTTAATGTCCTTCTAACACATTACGCTGGAAGAAATGGGAAAAAGGCAGGTCTGTGATTATAATATAACAAAATCCTAATCAAAATATCACAATAATGAACCGTTTAAATGTATTACAAATGTTAACCCTAATTTTTTACTAAAAAAATTTGATTAGTTGATGTTTAGAATACGCGCAAGAGCGACCTATCAATCGGGAGAAATTACATTATTCAAAATAGAATGCAGACGTACCTTTGGTATTGGCAATGTGTCTTGTGTGAACCGTTTGAATGTTTTACAAACGTTAACCCCAATCTTTGACTTACAAAAATTTGATTGGTTGATGATTAGATTACGCGCCAGCGCAACCTATCAATCGTAAGCTCAAAATACTATGAAGGCGTTACTTTCGTAGCGGCAATGTGTCTTACGTCTTTTTTTACTGTTCCACTGACAATTCTCGTCAGATCCGTACTTTGTTGTTTACCTATGGTTAATTATATTATTTATGTAAAGTGAATATTAGTCTTATTGTTATATTTATTCCAATACGTAATAAAAAATATTCCTGGATACACGGAAAAACATTAGCATTTTGAAAGTTCTCAAGTATCTTCTTTTCAGTTAGGGAAGGAAGCTGGTAATTATTAATTTCATAGCCATTTCGAATACGATTCTGATGATTTCATTTATCAAATTTAAGGTTAGCTATATGTCAAAATAGAGAATAAAATAAACGACATACCCAAAACCCGGATATACGTCACAAACGATGACGCACACAAAGAATGCTATTGAATGTACTATATTGTAATGTACCGTGGGATAAAATTATACGCTCACTATGGCTAATTACTATTGGTTTATTCAAGAAACACTTACACACAATAATAAACTTAATTAATATATACACTACTCAATGTCTACCAATTTATCTACACTCGGTATAATAATTGTCCTAATTTATCTTCAACATAATATAAATATTGCACTATTTATATTCACTATTTACTATCTGTTTACTATTTGTTCACTTACTATATACTGAAAACTGTTCTACTCACTCAAAAACCCTTCGCAACTCTAGAACCTTCTTCAATTTACCAATTTATGCGGAGCTTCCATAACAGTCAGAAATAAACCATTGCAAGACTCTGTTATGGAATCATCTAGAAAGGTCGCATTCGCCAAAATGTATAGTTCACGACAGGACCGGCTTATGAATCACAAATGAATGCCCAAACCAAAGAAATTCAAATACGCCAATACGGGCAAATGACTTCAAGCCCTATTAAGCCCTATTAAGCAATCTTAGAGATCAAGTAACTATAAGTTTAAAAAATTCTAATGATATCAAAATAGCCATTTCTCATTTAATAGAGGATTTTTTGTATTCTCAAAACTACTTAAGAAATTATTCATCCATACAAAATAATAATAATCAAATTACTTTTATCAAACCGTCATATAATCAATCGCTTCAATCAACTAATCATTTTGTAAATAATAATCACCGTTCTAATAATTTTTTCTAACACTACGCATATAATCATCCACGTCAAAACTATCAACCAAATTCTCCGCCCAATTTTCAAACACCAAATTTACAACGTCAATATACACCCAATGATCAAATACCATTGCAGCCCCAAAATAATAACTTTCCAAGCCAATCTACAAATATTCAGCCTAGACAAATAAAAAATGACTACTCTACTAACAGGCAAGTTTTTGGTACTCCGGTAAATGTTTTTAAGCTAACCGGAAAAAACCCTGAGAACCCAGTCGAACCAATGTTAACCACAATACACCACAAAATACATTCCAACCTAGACAACCGTCAAGAAGAATTAGGTAGGTATATCAAATCGAAATGTCAAATCTGACATTCCGAACCGTGAGGATAATTCTTCCAAAACTCATCAAATCATAATACAATAAACGACGTACATAACGAAGAAAATGCGTGTGGTTATACTGATAGCCAAAACTATTACCTATAAGGTGACAATAATAAATTTTTTTGGATAACTCGACAAGAAGACTGGCATACATAAACGAAATATCTTAGGATTCCTTTTCTACCGACTCACAATATATAAAAATAAAATACCTGCCGATTGAATTGAGATACAGGTTGAATCAATTCTCTTTGAAGTGCCGCCATAGTAGGAACATTTTTTCTACAAACAATCTATCACAACATGGCTATTATCAAATCAGCTGTAGGAGTGAAAAAATCCAAATGTATGGCTGAAATATCCGCGTTTCGTGAATTCAATTCCAAAATAAAAGTTTTATTTTATATCAACTTCATAATCAGTTTGATGGACTGATTGGTTTAAACGACTTTGGCTGACTAAATTTTCTATAGATTTTAATAATAATGTTCTAAAAAAGTAGTAGCTGAAATTCCCTTGTATTATAAAATTAGTAGATTTTATGATTCAAGTGCGTGAATTTATACTTTTTCGCAACGTATGCGCAAAAGTACTTCACGCACAAGTGTCATACAAAACTTTATCTACGACCACATGAAGAAAAAATATGAAAATGTGCTCTGAATGGGTTGAAAAACATAAAAATGAATTTTCTATGAACAAATATATACACAACGAATTCTGATTTCAGGTAGTAATCCGGTCAAATTAGACCAAAAAAGAATAGTGAAGGTACATAAATTCCCAGCAAGCTGAAAGTGCGTGTAATTGTTTAAAACATGCCTAAAAATAACACCTCATCATTCCGGCGCTTGGAAAAAAATTTATTCGAGGTCAAAAGTCAAAAATCTCGAAAAAAATTGGTTCTTCACGATTTTCAGCAAAACAGTAAGTTTTATCATAAAAATGTCCCCCACAAAAATTGTAGAACATAGAATTCTCTATGAAAAATGTACCTTTTTTTTTTCTTAGAGCCACCGTTTCTGAGATATAACGAGTCAAATAATTGTATAATAATAACTGTATTTTATGACAAAAATATAATCTTCGATTATGTAACTTCAATTTTTGTCGAGCATTCCCTATACCCAAAGTTTATAAAAACACAGTTATTTTGTAATATTTATTGTAAAATGTAATTACTGACCTATTATGTGAAAGCATTAAACGTTGTATGTAACAAAGAATCCTAATTAATAATAAATTTTAATGAATAATTTATTCTAAACAAAACTAGCCACCAAAAGTATAATCCCAACCGTAATATTGAACTAAAGGTTCAAAATGTTCACCGTTAACATCAATGCTGCAGAATAGTTCAAATGATTGATTAACATTTCTCAGCATATCAACGTTAGCAGATCGAAATGCCGCACTAATTATCTCTTTCATGTCATGTCTAATAGCCGGGGGATTTTATAAACTTATTCCTTACGAGACCCGGAAAAAATAAATATACTTTTGTTAAATCGGGTGACCGAGCTGGCCAATCAGTTGGGGCCCCTCTTACAGCATTAAAATTATCATCAATCAGGATTTTTTGTTACTTACAACGTTTATTGCTTTCACAAAATAGGTCAATAATTATAGTTTACAATAAATATTACAAAATATCTTTGTTTTTATAAACTTTGGGTATAGGAAATGCTTGACAAAAATTAAAGTAACACAATCGAAGACTCTATTTTTGCTATAAAATACAGGATTTTCCATTTGAAAGAAGAAAGAAAATGACAGGTTCGAGTTTCCGTTCA
>CAJUYG010000236.1:139885-177201 GCA_910591675.1 Galerucella calmariensis | reverse complement strand
CGTCCGGATTATATAATAAAATATATGATTGATCGAATCAAAAATACGCCTCCTCTTAAAGATTATAAACCAGAAACAATAGTTAAATTTTCGAATGTTGTATGTAATCTTGTAACGACAATGAAACATGTAGGTAACGACACTTATCTAAGAAATCCACTCTTTTTAGACGAACTTGTACTTCATTTAACTGTTTATCTGAAATTACAATGGTCACTGCATGCAATTAACGTAAAACATCCTTCGTTAGTCGATTTAGCAGAGTGGGTGAAGGAAATTGGAAAAGCGAACAATCTCCTTTGTCCACTCGTATTTAAGAACGATCGCTGACAGCCACTGAAGAAATCTGAAACTGTTCTCATGACAAATGCTAAAGAGCATTCTGAGAAAAAATGCTCTTGTTGTAACAATGGAAGACATAACAAAAACATGTTCAAAATTTCTTGAGATGTATGTGAATGATCGTTGGACTTATGTAACAACAAACAAATTATGCATTTCTTGTCTTAAATCAAAGCATCGAATGAATTCGTGTTTTAGTAAAAAGAAATGTGGGGTCAATAACTGCATGTTTAAGCATAACTCTTTTTTACATACGGACATACAAAATCAAACACGAGACAATATTCCTAACCAAGAAACTTTTTTTCAAGAACCAGTACAAATTCATCAGGTTCGAGGTTCTCAGTTCAATTAAGAACGATCCCTATATACAAGGTGTACCAATCTTACGACAAACTTCGGTATATGGGTTATTTTAGGAGATATTAAAAAATGTTATCAACAAAAATAGTAGATGTGCTGAAGGTCCATATTTTGAAATTATATCGAACTATACAGAGTGCTGTATAACTCCGTTACAAACCAAACATATGATTTATCAAATGGGAACCCCTGTATATTATACCGAATTCGGATTGGTTACATTTTTTTGAAGCTTTTGATATGAGGTTTTGCCACGTTATACAGAGTCCTTCAAAAGATATGGACACGTTTATGTGAAAATCGTAACTAAATCAACGCTCTGTAGCTTGTTGTACGTTGAAGAAAAAAAATGTATTTTGCCAAACAGAGTTTTTTAATATGATGCAATATCTCCGTATCCTATTAAATTTCAATTATATTCTATCTTATATACAGGGTGAACGGTAACTCGAACCTGTCATTTTCTTTCTTCTTTCAAATTGAACAACCTGTATTTTATAGCAAAAATAGAATCTTCGATTATGTAACTTTAATTTTTGTCAAGCATTCCCTTTACCCAAAGTTCATAAAAACAGAGTTATCTGGTAATATTTATTGTAAACTATTATTATTGACCTATTATGTGAAAGCAATAAACGTTGTATGTAACAAAAAATCCCAATTAATGATAAATTTTAATGAATAATTCATTCTAAACAAAACTAGCTACCAAAAGTATAATCCTAACCGTAATATTAAGCTGAAGGTTCAAAGTGTTCACCGTTAACATCAATGCAGTGCTGTAAGAGGGTGCCCAACTGATTGACCAGCTCGGTCACCCGATTTAACAAAAGTATATTTATTTTTTTCGGGTCTTGTGAGGAATAAGTTTAAAAAATCCCCGGCTATTAGAGATGACATGAAAGAGATCATTAGTGCGGCATTTCGATCTGCTAACGTTGATATGCTGAGAAAGGTTAGTCAATCATAATTTGAACTATTCTGCAGCATTGCATTGATGTTAATGGTGAACATTTTGAACCTTTAGTTTAATATTACAGTTGGGATTATACTTTTGGTGGCTAGTTTTGTTTAGAATAAATTGTTCGTTGAAATTTACTATTAATTAGGATTTTTTTGTTACATACAACGTTTAATGCTTTCACATAATAGGTCAGTAGTTATATTTTACAATAAATATTACAAAATAACTGTGTTTTTATAAACTTAGGGTATAGGAAATGCTTGACAAAAATTAAAGTTACATAATCGAAGATTCTATTTTTGCTATAAAATACAGGGCGTCCCGAATTAGGTAAAATATACAGGGGTTCCCATTTGAAAAAGCATATATTTGGTTTGTAACGGAGTTATTCAGCACTCTGTATAGTTCGATATAATTTCAAAATATGGACCTTCAACACATCTACTATTTTTGTCGATAACATTTTTTGATATCTCTTAATATAACCCATATACCGAAGTAAGTCGTAAGGTTGGTACACCCTGTATGTGGAAGGCCATTATGACAAAAAATTAATATATGCCTTATTAGATGGAGAATCCTCTATTACTTTAATAGATGGTAGATGATAAACTTGGACTGGTGGGACCTTGGCAACCTCTATGCATGCAGTGGACAAATGAACAACAACAGTTCTCGTAAAGTCTCGCTTAGAATTAGTGGTAAATTTCCTGCAGCAAAAGTTTCTAAATTGAGGGATGTTCGCACAATTGCAAATTTAAACCTACCTATACAATCTCTAGATAGAAACTTGTTGGTGTGGCCGTAGACAGGGACGTATATAAGGGGGGAGTTTGGAGGTTCAAACCCTCCCCATAGAAAATACAATAAAGGTACAATAATATTTTATTAGCATACTGCCGCAATATGAGTATTCATCGGGATGTGGCAATAGAAATAGATTCCTCAACAAACTATTTTGACAAGACTTAGGTGGTAAAACAATAAACAAAGCGTTCAAAACACGTGGTACTTAATAGTGAGGTTATGCTGATTTATAATGATAGATCGTGTTTGATTTTAGTTGATTTTGCTTCAGTGTACTTTTAAAGTTATTTTAATTGTTGAGCTTGCATATTTAATAATATATAATATAGGTTAATAGTTGTTTGTTGTTTGATAATTTTTCATCATGTCTATTGTTTATTGTTTTACCACCCAAGTATTGTCAATGTCAACTGTCGTGGACATGCCCTATTGTGAATAATTTAGCTGAAGAGGTTAAATTTACTTTTGTGAGATTGATTTTCTGTTTTAATAAAAGCTTCAATTTTCAATCATCTATCACTTTTTAAAATAGGTGCACCCAAATTAATATACAGGTAACATCTCGGCTGGTATGGGAATGTGGCGAAGAACTTAGAAGACTGGCGACTCGGAACAGTGTAACACTGGAGTGGGTCCCAGGTCACAAAGAAATCGCTGTCAATGGAAAAGCTGACGAACTTGCAAAAGCAGGATCGTCAACACTGATGAACGGACCCGAACCATCTATGGGCATCCCCAGATGCTCCACTAGGTCATGGTTAAAAGGGTGGGTAAAAGAACAATCCATAAAACTCTGGAAGAATACGCCCGGGCAAACACATGGAAAGAAATTTATAAAAGAACCATCAGAAAAAGTAGCAAAAGAACTGCTCTCAATGAGCAGGAACAAACTACGCACCATAAGGGGGCTTCTTACGGGAGACTTTCCCACAAAGGAGCACCTGAACAAAATAGGGCTGTATAACGGAGACCTCACATGCAGGAGATGCAAAAAGGACACTGAAACAGCTCTGCACAAATTATGCAACTGTGAGACTCTGGACCACAGGAGGCAAAAACTAAATGGAAGACCCCAAATGACTCCAGAAGACTTTTACAACCAACCAGTAAAGAACCTGTATGAGCTAATACAGGAAACGGATTGGCTGAATAGGCTGTAGTCAGAATGTTTGGAGAATCCACAATAAGCCAAAGAGGCTGAGATGATGCCAGCGAAGGGACGGCTCCTTTAAAAAATATATATATATATACATGGTTATAACCATTTCAGTAGAAGGGGGCAAGACGAAAAACAATGTTTAAATAGTTATTTATGTACCAAGGGTATAAATAGATGTTTATGCCCTGAGGGCGACGCCTTAGGAAGCCGAGGGCCTCTGGCCCGAGGGTTTGTAAGTCGCCCGAGGGTATACACATCTGTTTATGCTCGCGGTACATACAAACTTTTATGTCATACTAGTTCGTTATTGCAATCCAATCTCAATACAAATCACTGTTTCAAAAAATCCGGCTTGAATTAATAGGTCAATGTTGACAAACGTTAATGTCATAAAATCACAATAATTTTCATATGTGTCAAAGTTAGAAGTTAAAATGAACGAAGATTTTGGAATTCCTGACTAAATTATTGAAAAAGAAAAGAAAGCAACTGAAAATCTGTTGCCAAAAAAATCTAAAGAAGCTTACGACATTGTTATAAAATAAGTTAAGCAAACAATTATTTCTCTTTATGCCCGCGTGGGCCATAAAGTACGACATTAGATAGTTGGTAACTAAGCAATAAAAACACAATAATGAACTAGTATGACATGAAATACTTTTAGATGTAGCCAAGTCAAACAAATAATTAAAAAAAAAATTAACATTATTTCTTGAACTTGAAAAATTGCTTTAGGTCATGGCACTCGATTTTTTTGCCTTAGGCGGCGCCTTCAATAAAGCTTTCCCCTTCTAAGCCTATCAGATAAAAAAAAACCAAAACCCTCCCCATGTAAAAGCTATAGCTACGTGACTGGCCGTAGAGTTTGTTCAGCCATCCTTTACCGTTATACGTTATAATGGGTGACGTATTCTGCTGTTTTACGTATGTCTTACATATACATTTTTATGTATATGATGTCTTATCAGTGTTATATTATCAAGGCAGTTTTAGCGAGGATACCGTTGAAGTGATTCAGTAACCGAACACTAACCGCGTTGTTTTAGCGTCCAGCGGTATCATAGGGGAAGGTGTTGTGACGTAATATGCTGACGTTATTGTTTTATACCGTTGATCTGAAACATTTCAACAAGTCAAGAGGTAGGTTACTGGCGGTTACTGAAAATTTTGTTTACAAACATGAAAAATGTGTCAGTGTCACATCGTCGTAGTAGTTTATAAGTATTATTCTATGGTAGTAGTCTAATATTTGTGAAAATTAGCTTATAACATTATTAACATCATTCATAACTGTTCATCGAACAACATCGAATCTATCTGCTATTTCATTTAGTGTGCTTTGGTAATTAATGTACCACAAAAATATAAGTAGCGACTTTTCAGGGGATAGAGGTTTTCTACTTCCTCTAAAAGGTTTTTGAAAAATTTTTTCTTTGTCGATCCTTAATAAATTTTCAAGAAGTTTTTGAAATGTAGATTTTTTTAATTTAAATAATTCGTAAAACGCAGTATTGTTGTAATTATCAAGCCACACAAATTCATTCATAAACATTCTTATGTGTTTCTCTCTTATTATTGATGACGTTAAGTAAACATCGATATTATTTTCAATTAAAAGAGCATTGTTTATTAAAAACAAGTTTTCCTCAACAATTAGCTCCCAAATTACTGGAAGTAACTGAAGATTTAATTCCATTTTTTTAATTTTTACAACAAGAAACAAGAACGAACAAAACAAAAACAAACCCTAGATAACCAAATATAAAATCAAATTAAGTGCTAACACTGTCAACCGTTTTACCACCGTTTTTGTTTTAGCGATCTTTTCCAGTTACTGGTAGTGGGGATAACAATTACATACCGTAACGATACCGATACCGGTTACTTAAGCTTCAACGGTATCCTCGCTAAAACTGCCCTTATGTGTCTTATATTACTTGAATGTTATTTCACACTTAACCATAGATAATATTCAACCTCAAAATTATAATCAATGACATATGTTAAGAATTGTTTCCAAAATATGACAACTGAACTGTCAAAAATAACAGATAAAATTTATGTCGACCTTAGATGAGAAATACGTTAATGTCGTCATAATTCCGTCTCATCCATTTCATGAATGAGGGAGCAAGCTGGACAATGTATGACGTAACGGCAAACGATGGCTGAACAAACTCTACCTTGTAAATATTCCTATAGAGTCATTTAATAATGTAGGTACAACCAAAAATGATCATTTAGTTAAAATAATACCCTTCTTGGTGTACGTCATCGATTGTGACGTATATCCGGGTTCTCGGCATGTCGTTTATTTTATTTGCTATTTTGACATATAGCTAACCTTAAATTTGATAAATAAAATCATCAGGATCGTATTAAGCCAAAGCCGAAAAGGCTATGAAATTAATAATTACCAGCTTCTTTTTCTAACTGAAAACACTTTAGAACTTTCAAAATACTGATGTTTTTTCGTGTATCTAGGCATATTTTTGTATTATTTAGATAAATATAACAATAAGATTAATATTCACTTTTCATAAATAATAATTGACCGTAAGCAACAAAGTACACACCTGACAACTACTGTCAGTGTGACAGTAGAAAAAGACGTAAGACACATTGCCGCTACGAAAGTTACGCCTTCATAGTATTTTAATCTCGCGATTGATAGGTTGCGCTGGCGCGTAATCTAAACATCAACCAATCAAATTTTTGTAAGTCAAATATTAGGGTTAACGTTTGTAAAACATTCAAACGGTTCATTATTGTGATATTTTGATTAGGATTGATCACAGACCTGCCTTTTTTCCATTTCTTCCTACGTAATATGATAGAAGGAGATTAACAATCGATGACGCACACCAAGAAGGGTATTATTTCAACTATAGGTAGAGTTTGTTCAGCCATCCTTTGTCGTTACGTCATACATTGTCCATCTTGATCTCTCATTCATGAAATGGATGAGACGGAATTTTGACATCATTAACGTATTTCTTAACAAATGTTGACGTAAATTTTATTTGTCACTTTTGACAGCTCAGTTGTCACATTTTGTAAATAATTCTTAACATATGTCATTGATTATAATTTTGAGGTTAAGTGTAAAATAACATTCAAATAATATAAGACAAACGTGAAACAGCAGGATACGTCACCGATTATGACGTAACGGCAAAGGATGGCTGAACAAACTCTACTGATAATTATTATGATTTAACAATGCCTAGAAGGTAGGTTGAAAACTCCAGGTATGACCCGAAAACTACCTTTACTTAATTAGGGTGGGTTATAAACTGGCAAGTGTTAAAAGGTGAAGTAGAAACTTTTAATTTTCATATCTGTGACAAAGAATTTGCAGATGATTTATTGTACTCATTAGTCAAAAAATCTTTTAAACTCAATACTTCATTTTCTGAAAAGAATCACTACTTTATGTCAAACGAAGACAAGTACGCCTTATCGATTATGGAGAAGAAAACCCTTAGAATAGATAATCGTTTTGAGACGGAGTTATTGTGGATAAGCGATAATTTAATCATGCCTGAAAGCAGAACTGTTGCTATCAGACGGTTCAAATGCCAAGAGCTGATAGAGATCCAGAGTTTGCAGAGGATATTTACGACCAGAGGATATTTACGACCACTAAATAATGAAGAGCAACGACTACAATCTGGAAAAATCTGATATCTGCCACATTTCGCAGTTTTCAACCCCAATAAACCTGGCAAAATGAGATTAGTCTTTGATGCCGCAGCAAAGTCGCATGGACTAAGCTTGATTGACATGCTATTGTCGGGGCCAGATTTATTGACACCCTTGGTACAAGTGCTCTGGACCTTTAGACAAAGGAAAATAGCTTTTTGCGGAGATCTAGCAGAAATGTTTCACCAAGTGGAAATAATAAATTAAGACCAACGAGCACAACGCATTTTATGGCGTGGACTCGACAGATTAAAAGAACTCTCTGTATACCAAATGCAGGTAATGACGTTCCTCATCGTAAGCTCAGTATGTTAAAAATAAAAATGCTTTATAATTTCGAGAAAAATTCCCGAACGCTTCCCATGCTATAGTCAACAAATATTATGTGTGGACGATTACTTAGATAGTTTTGACCCAGAGGATGAAGCATTAAAATTAATTACAGATATTTATATCCATAGTCAGGATGGTTTTCGTATTTGTAACTGGGTGTCAAATTATAAAAGAATACTTTCAACTTTACCTGTTGATGTGTTGATATGAGACAAGCTAAATTAGAAGGTTTCAACTCAGAATCTAGCTTACCTATTGAACGAGTTTTGGGGATCTAGTGGGATCCGGAGAGCGATGAATTCAGTCTTAAATTAAATTTAAATACATGTTCTGCTGAAAATTTTAATAATTCTACTCCCACAAAGCGCGAGGTACTTAGAATAGCAATGAGCGTTTTCGATCCTTGAGGGTTCTTAGACAATATAATCAATTCAAAGTCGAATATTATTACAAGATATTTGGCGCGAAAAAATTGACTTGACAAATTGACAAATTTTGTCCAATTTAAACAAAACTTGGCAAAAATAGATAGAAGAGATAGGTACGCCATATAACTAAGATTAGAATACCATGTTGTTTTTCGCCTAATATTCCTTTTGCTACATCTGTTCAGTTGCATGCATTTTCTGACGCTAGTTCTAAAGCCTATTATTCATCTGTTGTTTATCTAAGGATAGAAAGTTGTGCGGGCATAGGCGTGACATTTTTATCTGCAAAAAGTAAAATTACCCCATCGAAGGGAATGACAATACCTCGTCTTGAGTTAGAAGCTGCGGTTATGAGTGGTAATTTAGTAAATCGCATCGGAAATACTTTGGAAATACAAATTACTAATATAATTTTTTGGACTGACTCCCAAATTGTTCTTGCTTATATCAATTCTGACAAAAATAAATTCAAGCAATTTGAAGCTAATAGTATTCAAAAAATTTTAGAACCCACGGATTGAACTAGCTGGCGTTGGGTACCCACCAAGATTAACTCTGCCGATGAAACTACGAGAGCTGATTCACATAAAACTTCATATTGGTTAACGGGACCCCAATTTTTATATAAACCGGTTAATTTGTGGCCAGAAAATAAAATACATGAGGTGCTAGAAAGTAACGAAATGAAAAAAGCATTTGTTGGGACTGTTGCCGACTTGGCATTGTCTTTTCAGAATTACTTGTTAAATTTTATCACAATAAATTTATCATCGGGGCCAAAAAACGCAAATTAATGAATTTCGACAGCAATATTGGATAATTGGTTACTTAGTAAATAAAGTGTCTAGACAATGCCAATATTGTAAAAATCTTAAATCGTTTCCTAAAATTCCAATTATGGGAAATTTACAAAGAACGACACCGTATGTCAAGCCATTTACTTTTTGTGGTATCGATTACTTCGGTCCGTATTTAGTCGAAATTGAGCGACGGAGGCAAAAACGTTATGGAATATTGTTTACTTGCTTTACTTTCAGGGCTATACACCTTGAGATAGCCAATTCCCTTACCACTGATTCAACAATAATGGCCATACAAAGAATGTTTGCACGAAGGGGTTGTCCATCAGAAATATTTAGTGATAGCAGCACCAATTTTAAAGGTGCCGAAAGGGAATCACAAATAGCCATTAATGAATTTAAACATGACAAGATTTGTATTAGGCTCTCTGTTATGTGCATCAAATAGAATTTTAATCCACCTACTGCTGCACATATGAGTGGAGTATGGGAGCGGCTAATACGCTCTGTGAAAACAGGCCTAAGAATAGTTTTGAAAGAACAAGTTCCCCACGAAGAAGTTTTACGCACTCTAATCAGAGGTAGAGAGTATCTACTATTACAGGTAGAGAGTATTGTAAACTTCAGGCCTCTTACTGACATCCCATTTGAGAGCCAAGAAGAAGAAGCTTTGACCCCAAATGGAAGTGGCATAGTAATAAGAAAAACATAGAAGTTGGGGATGTCGTGATAGTTGTTGACGATCAATCTCCCAGAAATGTGGGCTGAAAGGCATGTCGTAGCTGTGTTCCCTGGGAAAGACGGAAAAGTGACCGATGTGAAGACGAAAAATGGTATTTATAGACGACCTACTTCAAAGTTATGTGTACTCGATATCAACAAGATATGAAGAGTTCATTTGGGGCTGGAGAATGTTATAGTTTCATTGTTTATTTTGTATTATCTATTTCAAACCTTTTTTATTTTTGTTTTCACCCTATAACTTTTAGAAACGAAAAAATCTGTATACCGGTGAATGACGTTTTGAGTTGACATAAAAAAAATAAAAAATAATTGTCAGAAGTTGAATTGGTGACGCGATGCTTGGATTAGTGCTTTAATACGGGGCCCTCTCAGTGAATCACAACTTTAAACTTGGCGTGTGTGTGCTCTCGGTTAGTAAGAGTAGCTATATCAGTCCGTTTTTCTTCATAAAACGCAAACACACAAGGTTCAACTCCAATTAGTCGATTGTGGCCCTCCAGCACAATATCCTACCTGTCAAAGTCATATGTTCTGGAATAGTCTACTGCCTGTAGCGTTAAAAATAATTCCGTCATTTTTCTTCAATATTACGTTACTTTTCATATTTTTCTCTCCACTGGTAGAATCATTAAAATATAAAACATAATTATCATATCCATGAATCCAGGGTGTTCATTTGTGACTGTTAGCTTAGGAACTTTTGCAGTTTCAAGTTGTCATATCTTTGATATTAATAATTTTATTTATACATTTTCAATCCATATAATTAACATTTGAAAGTAGATGTTTTAATATTTAACAATTAAAAAAAATTTAAATCGCTAAATAGCTTCAAATTTTACATGTGTGCTCCCAATCTAAATGGGTCACACTGTATATAATAATATATTTGAATAATCTTTTTGGGCACCAGGGCTACAAAATCATACATAATATCGTCTAATTTCCATCTAATTTCATGTAGGTAACGTTCTGCTCCTTGCTATGAGCTATCAGAAAATTTGTCCAGCATAATCATGCTTGTTACTGTTACATATATTGTTAACTATGAAAGTAAATACGATAAATTGAAAGCTATTATGAGCTTATAATAATTTTATGGAAGTCTGGCTAGTTAATTGATTATTTTCATATGTTAGGTGCTAATACTACTTACGTTATTAAAACAGTAACTGGTAACCAAAGCCCAAGCAAGATCGGAAATATGTATATTTTCCTGAAAACCATGATGACGTTAGAAAATAAACATTTGCACTTTCAGCTGAACATCACTTATAACTCAATCAATTTCATCCAAATTACAAGCTAGAAGCTTAATTATTATTTTATGATTTCTTAATGTTCCTTGTATCGGAAAAATATGTCACCTTTCTATTATCGTAGGTAATAATGTAAAATTCCTCGCAAAGATAAAACACGACGGTTTGCTGTAAACTAAAAAGCTTCACTTTCCTGAACTACACTCAGGAAGTTTATTTATATAGTTCTAGAGTATTCATGTACATTGTGTTACTATGGTATTGAATAAAAAGGTAGGAGTACAAGATAAGATAAAAATAATGGTTACAATAATTGATATATTCAGCTAATAATAATAATAACGACAATCACCATTTTTCAAAAAAACAATTTTACAAAGTTACTTTTACCTATAATTTTTTTTTAATATGCGTAGGTACGTAAGTAAATGAGGAACGTATCATGCATTCATTATAGCTGACAGTCCGTTTGAAAGGAGCACCCAGTGGCGGGTACGTTTAACAAAAAAATCCATTTGAATATTCCACCGTTGCTGGATTACATTGTGAATCTGTGAACTATAGATATTTAACTTTTGAATATTTTTCTCTACATATACCTACTACCTAAGCTTTGACATCACAGGAGAAGGAGGAGCCTATGAATCGCTATAAGAGATTTTCAATTCGCCGCTTCTTTTTAATAACAATAATAATAATAAATGTCTTTATTATTTTCTCCCAAATGTACAAATGCTTATTGATAAATTATTTAAATATTCTTAGAAGAAAATAAAAGGCGAAGTTTGGTTTAATGTTGGTAACCACCATTAAACTGCTCTTCCACTTAACCCTTAAGTAATTTTAAGGGCACTAGTTAAATAAGTAAAGTTAAACAATGAAAAAAAATAGAAAAAATTCCTAACTCAATGAAAATAGAAAAATACAACAATCAATTCCTCATTAAATGAAAAAAAAAAGATATAATTTATCATTGTCTAGTCATAAAAGTTTTTATCTACTACCACCTTTAAAGTTAGGCATTTACGAATAAAAAAAATGTGTGAAATACATTATACATACGTTAAAAAGCGTGCGTAAATGAACAACGCTTTTTATATGGGACTTTCATTTTACTACCCAAAAGCGTGCGTCAATGACCAATGCTTTTTAAATTGGGTATTCATATTAACACTCTTTTTTAGCTACGTAATTACTTAGTATCTAATTGCCTTGAATTTAGTCGTTTGTTGTATAAACTTTTGTGCTGTCAGTGAATATTACAGAAACGCAAGACATAGTAATAAATATTTGTTACTTTAAAAAAAGACAAATTATGTTATAATTAGTGATTTAAATAATTGTCCTCATTTTACTGTAAATATGAATTTAAATAATTAGAATTCGTTGTTTATATATTTGTTTATAGAAAATTCATTCTTATGTTCTTTAACCCCTTCAGAGCACATTTTTTTATTTTTTCCTCATGTGGTCGTAGATAAACTTTTGTATGAAACTTGTGCGTGAAGTACTTTTGCGCACGAGCTGCGAAAATGCCTTAACGACTATAACGTATAACTGCACGCACTTGTATCATAAATACCTAACTATTTTTTCTACTCTTATACTATAAGTTGTTAATTAAATGCCAATTTTCAGTTTCATAATGATATCATTATAATATCAATATCATTATAATATTGGTTTTCATTCTGAAACTGAAAAATTGACTAATAGAAATCTAGATTTTCAATTACCCAAGTATGCAGACCCATTATTTTCTGTAGAATGTTTGAAAGTTACTAATAGATTTGTGTGTTTTATTACAGTTTAATCTTCAGCGTTAATTTTTAAAAGAAATGTCGAGAACCAGACCAAAAATACTTAATGTCCAAGGCAAATACATAGATATTCAAACTTATTATTTTTGTTTACAATAATTTATTACTAATATTTTATAACATTAACATACTTTTTTTAAGACCGACCAGAAAATATACACTTTCTGGACAATTTTTAGTCCAGAATAGTAATTTACGTTACAAGACCGGAAAGTAGTATTTTTCAGGTCGAGACAAGCTTTTTCCGGTCCCTGGCGTCCATTTTCCGGTCTAGATCGGCATAACGTTATTTTCTGGACTAAAAATTGTCCAGAAAGTGTATATTTTCTGGTCGGTCTTAAAGAAAATAACGTATTGCCGATCTAGACCGGAAAATGGACGCTAGGGACCGGAAAAAGCTTTTTTTCAAGACCGACCAGAAAATATACACTTTCTGGACAATTTTCCGTCCAGAAAATAACGTTTTGCCGATCTAGACCAAAAAATGGACGCCATGGACCGGAAAAAGCTTTTGCCGGTCCCTGACGTCCATTTTGTTTTCATATTTCCAATCGCCAATTTCCAATAATACCCTTGTTGGTGTGCGTCATCGATTGTAACGTATATCCGGGCTTTCGGCATGTTGTTTATTTTATTTGCTATTTTGACATATAGCTAACCTTAAATTTGATAAATAAAATCATCAGGATCGTATTCAGCCAAATTCGAAAAGGCCATGAAATCAATAATTACTAGCATCTTTTTCTAACTGAAAATATTTCAAAACTTTCAAAATGCTGATGTTTTTTCGTGTATCTAGGCATATTTTTGTATTATATAGATAAATATAACAATAAGATTAATATTCACTTCAAATAAATAATAATTGACCGTAAGCAACAAAGTACACACCTGACAAGAACTGTCAGTGTGACAGTAGAAAAAGACGTAAGACACATTGCCGCTACGAAAGTAACGCCTTCACAGTATTTTGAGCTCCCTTATCATCAACCAATCACATTTTTGTAAGTCAAAGATTAGGGTTAACGTTTGTAAAACATTCAAACGGTTCATTATTGTGATATTTTGATTATGATCAATCACAGACCTGGGCTGAGATTCCGTGTATAATTTTAGAGACTGTCGTATTCTACAATGGTGAGGCGACTATCGCAATTTTCGGTATTACGTGCACTACCTTTAGTATGTCGCTTTGAAACTAGGGGATTGGTAGAATAAACGGTTGCTTACGAGATTTTCGTTGAATTGTCCGTATTTAAAGGTTATCTATGTTGAATTGACATTAAATGTGACAATTTTTCGCCAATATATTTATTGGAAATTCAAAAAGAAATACCTGTATTACTAATATATAGCATTAATCATTTTGGATTGTTTATATTTTAAGGCCGATTCATGCAACGTGCATTATAATTACATTTTCATTACATTATAACTACACTTAAATTACATTATCACTGTCTAATCAAACCAGTTCATGGAACTATGGAGGGTAGAGGTAAGGTAATGATAATGAACGTTGCATGAATCCGCCTTTACTGAAACCATCATCATCTTTGCCAATGTGAGTACATATTTTATAGATTATTATTGGTTGAAAAAATCTTTTTGTAATCGCACAGAAATTCTGTGGTAATATTCATACTTCAAATTCCAATTTCAGATGTTAATAATTAATGTACTACATGCAGTATATGAATACAATTTAAATAGGAGAGAACATATTCGTCAGCATAATTTAGAGCGGAGAATTATGAGGGACAATAGTGATCCATTTTCTTTACGAGATGAACAGTTTGTGGGTTTGCACTAAAAACATTTTATAATATTTATAACCTCCAAATCACTCTAATTCACAAACTTAAATTGCCGCGTAAAGCAACGGAACACACTGTCATTGTCTAATCGACAGTTTCTCTTTCTATTCAAGACCATGCACTGTGTCGCCACCAAAGCGACTGCTGTCTGATGCTACTGTAGAAAACTCAGTACACATAATACGAAAACGCGAATTATTTCGCTTAAAATTAGAATTCCATAATACACGGAATCTCAGCCCTGCCTTTTTTCCATTTCTTCCTACGTAATAGTCCAGTAAACGAAGGTGTCAACATGGCAACTGGTCCAGCAAGAGCAATTTTTTTTAATTTGCAGGTTATGGTAGGCACATTAAATTCCCAAAATGTCAGGTACCTGACCATTGTGGAAGGGTGGGAAAATGGCTCTGAAATTACAGAAAATCCGTTTTCCCGCGATATCTGCCGAGATTTGACCACTGGAAAATTTTTGTTCAGACGAAAAATAAAGAGCAGCTTCTTACCCACAAAAATAATCCCCAGCATTTTTTCGAAAAATTAGATAGTTTCCGAGATAAATGGCCCGAGCACCGACCCAAAATTGAGCTCCAGGCCGGCTTATAGAGAGCACGCTCTGAGGACATGACGTCCCCAAGTAAATTACTAATTTTTTAATAACTCCCGTGAAAATCAATATTTTTTAATGAATCAAAGTGCGGGTGAAAGAAGGGATCTGTGGCTACTAAGGCTGTTTTTATCCACTCAATTCGTGCTCCTGGGTCATTGGAAAACCAGGCCAAAATTCGTCTTTGCTAGATTTTTTAATGCTTCCATGGATTTATTCATATTATTTTTATTAAGAGTTATTTCAGTCAATCCTATTGGATAATGGTTCTTTGGGAGGTACTTCATTTATTCCGAAACAATGCTACCAATAACTCACCCGTATTTTTTTGAATAATGTGTTTTCCAAGAGGCGATTTTTGTGGAATTCTGGAGTTTTCTCGAGCGCTCTGGTTTATCGGGAATTTCTCGATGATTAACTGTCAAACCCGCTTATAATTGATATTGGGAGAAAGGTTAGAATATCTTCTTGTCGATGGTATAATTTTTTTTGGCCCAGACCCCTGGGTTTTCAGGAAAATCGGGGAAATTTCCAGTTTTTTCGAGCAGTTTTTTCTCTTCACAGTAAAATTCTTCCCGGTCAAGCATCATACCCGATGAAAGGTCATATTCTGAACTTTCCTTTGATATGTGTATCAAGTATTTTATTTGATGCATTAAAAAGAAATTTGTCTCTAAATTTGTTGTAATGGTGTCATAATATTAACCTTTTTATTATATTCATGACATTGTCAGTTCTGTTACAAAGCTTGTCAATAATTTTATGTCAGCTATTTTCTGTAGAATAAAGCCTTATTCTAAAGGTAATCCTTTGTATTCACCACAATTTATTCTACAGAAAATTTAAATGGATAAGCTACTTCGCCCCGATCGTCTAGATATAGATGTCAGGCTTGGAAACGCAGGTCAACTTTGGAATCATTGGTACAGATCGTTCGTGAACTTTCTGGAAGCGGCAGATGTGGAGGACAACACGAAGAAGCTGAATCTACTAATAAACTACGTGAGTCCAGTCGTTTTTGAGTCCATTAGTGAAAGTACAACGTATGAAGATGCTATAAAAATCCTTGAAAGCCTCTACGTAAAGCCCAAAAATGAAATATTTTCTCGATATTCTCTCTCATCAAGAAGACCGCTTGCGGGTGAGTCAATTGACCAATATCTACAAATTTTGAAGCAGATGAGCAAAGACTGCAAATTTAAAGCTATTACGGCCGAACAGAATAGAGATGATTTTATCCGAGACTCATTTATCAGTGGTTTAAGTTCACCACAAATTAGACAGCGGCTTCTAGAGCACTCTTCTTTGAGCTTAATTCAAGCGTTTGACACTGCGAGAGCGTTAGAAATAGTCAAGCAACATGCTGAATCATATTCATCAACTTTCGATTCAAGTGTTGCCGTTTTACAAAACGCAGAACCGTCACAAGATTCTGAAAATTCATCAACCAGGCAGTTAGCGGCTGCTGCATCTTTTCAAAAATGTTTCTTTTGTGGCAGAGATAGACACCTGCGCGAACACTGTCTTGCTAAAAATGCAATTTGCAATTCCTGCAATAAAAGAGGTCATTTTTCAACTGTGTGTAGATCAAGTAACACCAGAAGAACTCAGAAAACATCAGCTGCCATTTTGTCTACGATTTCTGCTGTTTCTCCTAGTTGTTTATCCAAATCTATTATTCAAATTAAAATAAACAACATAATCACACAGGCACTAGTCGATACAGGGAGTTCTGATAGTTATATTTCAAGTAAAATTGTTGCCAGTAGAAATATTTGTGTCATTCCATCAAGAATTAATGTGAAAATGGCTTCAACATCTCTCACGTCGCAAGTTCTTGGATATTGTATTGTACGCCTACAAATTTTGGATAACATTTATTCAAATGTAAAGCTTTTAGTCCTTGATGAACTCTGCACTGAAGTGATCATAGGTCATGATATTCTGAAGCAACATTCCCGACTCGAAATTCTCTTTGGAGGTGACAAATCTACCCTATCAATTTGTAATTTAGCAGTAGCAAATGTTGAACCATTCAGTTTATTTTCAAATTTGACGTTCAATTGCAAACCAATCGCAATAAAATCCCGTCGATTCACAACTTCAGACCTCAAGTTTATTGAGCAAGAAATCAAACATCTTCTAAAAGAAAAGATCATAGAACCCAGTATCTCCCCCTGGCGAGTTCAACCTCTGGTAACTTCAAGTGAAAACCACAAGAAACGTATGTGTATTGACTATTCTCAAACCATAAATAAATATACATTATTGGATGCATACCCATTGCCACGAGTGGAAGACATTGTAAATCAAATTTCGAAATATTCCGTTTTTAGTACAATTGACCTCCGTAGTGCCTATTACCAAATTCCAATTAAAGGTAATGAAAAGATCTACACAGCATTTGAAGCTTGTGGAAACTTTTACCAATTTACTCGAATTCCATTTGGTGTTACCAATGGAGTCGCTTGTTTCCAACGAACCGTCGACAGTATCATCAAGAAAGAAAATCTTAAAAGCGTCTATGCTTATCTGGATGACGTCACTGTTTGCGGTAACTCACAAGAAGAACATGATCAAAATTTACAAAAATTTTTGGATGTCATTAAGAAGTACCGTTTAACAATAAATGAAACAAAATCAAGATTTTCCCTCAAATCGATTTGCATTCTTGGTTATTTAATATGTAACAAAACTATGAAACCGGACCCAGAACGACTTAGGCCTCTCTTGAATTTACCGATACCTGATACTACAACTTCTCTTCGAAGAATTCTAGGAATCTTTGCACACTACTATAAATGGGTTCCTAAATTTTCCGAAAAAATTCAGCCGCTAGCACACAGCACAAGTTTTCCATTGTCTGAAAAAGCAATTTTGGCATTTAGACAGCTCCGATGCCTCAGAATTTGCGATAGCTGCTCAATTATCCCAATCAGGTAGACCAGTTTCATTTTTCTCAAGAACCTTGTCCTCTCAGGAACAAAAGCATTCGTCAGTTGAAAAAGAAGCGTACGCAATAGTAGAAGCACTGAAAAAGTGGCGACATTTTTTAATTGGTAGACATTTTCAGCTCATTACGGATCAAAAGTCAGTGGCATTTATGTTTAATAACAAGTCTTCTTCAAAAATCAAAAATGAGAAAATTCAACGTTGGCGTTTGGAATTGTCATGCTACAAGTATGATATCGTTTACAGGCCAGGAAGTCAAAACACGGTAGCTGATGCATTTTCCCGCATTACTTCTGCAATCATGTCATCGGCTGATCAAAAGAAATTATTTGATTTACATTCTTCGTTGTGTCACCCTGGTATTACTCGGTTTTTCCATTGGATACGCTGCAAAAATCTCCCTTATTCTGTGGAAGACGTCCGTCAAATTATCTCCTCGAGGAGACATATCATTAATTCGTTGCGATGAAAATTCTGTCAATCAAGATCAAGACCATCTAAATCAAGAGTATCAAAATCAAGACCAAAGCATTCACGAAAGTCGAGACCAAGGCATTCAAGAAAATCAAGACCATCTGATTCAAGATCACTCCATTCAGGAACAGAACAATCCTGACGCAGTACTGAATATCGATAGGCCAGTTAGGACACGAAGGCGTCCTCAATATTTAGAAGACTTCCTCGAGAAATAAAAAGGCGGGAAGAATATCATAATATTAACCTTTTTATTATATTCATGACATTGTCAGTTCTGTTACAAAGCTTGTCAATAATTTTATGTCAGCTATTTTCTGTAGAATAAAGCCTTATTCTAAAGGTAATCCTTTGTATTCACCACAAATGGATGCCTCATTTTATTCTCGCACGCCACCACGCCACCCATCTATAGTGTGGTCGACGGCGTCTGCTATAGTGCGTGTACACGTGGATGCTTTCTGCTGCATTGTTTGTCAACAACTGACAATTTTACATGTAAACACTAATCTCTTCCTTAATTTTTCAATAAATTAGTAGTATTCCAGTGTAAAAAGTGAAATTCAAGTAATTATTAAGTTTATTGTTATTATTAAATAGGTAATAAATTTTGGAATTTTAATTGATAAAAAACACAGGGAAATATTGAAAATTCTTGAGCTTCTTTTTTTTTGGAGCACACGGTGAGGTTTCATTTTTTTAATTAAGATCATTAATATTGTTGTGGGTGAAATGACATCTAATGATTTGAAAAATATTGTTCATTCCTGTAGAAAAATTGAAGTCGCAGAGGATTCTAGTATGCCCGTGTGTTTTATTTGTGATCAAGCTCTGACTGAAGACGTTACAACGGTTACCCGAGGACTAGAAACCCTAATAAATGTTAGCAAGACCAGGAAGACATCCACCATTTGTTCCTGGAGAAGGTATCGTCTGTGGAGGTTCATCGCTTGTGTCATTCAGGCCCCTGTACAAATTATAAAGATGTGGAAAATAAATATATGATATGCGAACAAGAAGAGGTACAGGGAGACATAAGTTTAGGGAAAGGTCGGGAGGCAACAGTTCAGGGAGAGGTTGATGTGGGGGGAACAGAGCTAGAGGACAGTGTTAACGAATTGGAACAAGGTGCAAATGATGTTTCCAGCCTGCGATATATAAACGAAGAAGAAGAAAACACGAGTGAGTGGTGATTCACTGATAGATAATTGTTCATATCGTTGTAATACATGTTTAATTTTTCATATTATTTCTCAAGAATAAAATGTATTTTATCAGTCATACCAAACTCTCACACGGATATCTGATGTCTTCAGGAAATCGTCCCGTTTGCCATAGCTGTAACGATATTGTGACCGTTAAGCACATACTGACGGACTGCAAACAATTTGCTGCTATATACAAACAACTTGATCTTAGGCCCAACCTCAAGGAAATGCTTCACTGCCCTACCGAAATCAAGAAAGTCTTACAGTTCCTGAAAGCTACCAACCTATACTGTAAAATCTAATTTAAATATTTGTAAAAATTATGTAAATATTTGTATTTATTTTTTCTGTGCCAATGACCAGCGCTGTCGAGGCACGTTAAGCAAAAATAAAAAAAAAAAAAATGTATTTTCAAAAAAGTGCAATCAAATTTTATTGCAAAATTTGCGATTTTTTGCAAATTTGTAAAAATGTGCAATTTATTATCGAGCATCATTGCGGACGCTTGAATCTCCCAAAAATTTCTGGTTCTCGCCAGGCAAACCCGCGAAACTTGGGGCTCCCGCTACATACGGAAAGTTATTTTCGCAATTTTAGCTACTTTCAATCATTTTCGCACACAATCATTCCTAGGATTGGTCTGTCCAATAAAAGCAGGCCAGGGTCTCAATTTTGAAGAAAGCGATAACTTTTTTGACCCCGAGGGTGGGTAAGAGATCGATCATTTTCATGTTTCTCTTCATGGCCTTAATTATTTCGCGGCCGCGAAAATGCAACGCGAAAATGCAAGGTGGCGCCATATACCATAGATGCCTGGAAGCCTAAACATAGAAATTGGTGTATTTTCATGGTCCCTAATCCCAGATTTTGGGATAGAAGTGTCAGTTTTTAAGTTTCAGAAAACTGCGAACTTTTCAACCACCATTTTTGCAAAAAATATTGGCGTAACGAAAAACATCGTAGGGACAACTTTTGTACGTAATGAACTGCTCTTCATTTTTTGTCTGAACAAAAATTCTCTAGCGATCGTAGTCCGGGAGATATCGGCGGAAAGCGGATTTTCGGAATCTCTAGAGCTATTTTCCGACCCTCCCACAAATTTCCTACTATTACCTGCAAATTAAAAAAAAAATTTGATGGACTAGATGCCCATGTTGACGGTATCTTTCGCCTTCATTTATTGGCCTAGTAATGTGATAGAAGGAGATTAACAATCGATGACGCACACCAAGAAGGGTATTATTTTAACCATAATAACTAATAATATATATTTAAATCCACCTTGTCAGCAACAAAATTTTCATTATAAAAATTTTCTATCCACCATATTTTCCATTGAGGAATATACAAATCCTATTATTTAAATAAATATACCAATAAGAATAATATTTACTTTTCATAAATGATAATTGACCGTAAACACCAAAGTTCAGACCTAGCGAGAACTGTCAGTGTGACAGTAGAAAAAGACGTAAGACACATTGCTGCTACGAAAGTAACGCCTCCATAGTATTTTGAGCTTCCGATTGATAGGTTGCGCTTGTACGTAATCTAAACATCGACCAATCAGATTTTTGTAAGTCAAACATTAAGGTTAACGTTTGTAATACATTTAAACGGTTCATTATTGTCATATTTTGATTAGGATTAATCACAGACCTGCCTTTTTTCCATTTCTTCCATTTACGTAATGTATTAGAGGGAGATTAACAATCGATGACGCACACCAAGAAGGGTATTATTTCAACCATATTAGTTATTGTGGTTAAAATAATACCCTTCTTGGTGTGCGTCATCGATTGTTAATCTCCTTCTATCACATTACGTAGGAAGAAATGGAAAAAAGGCAGGTCTGTGATTAATCATAATCAAAATATCACAATAATGAACCGTTTCAATGTTTTACAAACGTTAACCATAATCTTTGACTTACAAAAATTTGATTGGTTGATCATTAGATTACGCGCCAGCGCAACCTATCAATCGGGAGCTCAAAATACTGTGAAGGCGTTACTTTCGTAGCGGCAATGTGTCTAACTACTTTTTCTACTGTCACACTGACAGTTCTTGTCAGGTGTGTACTTTGTTGCTTACGGTCAATTATTATTTATTTGAAGTGAATATTAATCTTATTGTTATATTTATTTATATAATACAAAAATATGCCTAGATACACGAAAAAACATCAGCATTTTGAAAGTTCTGAAATATTTTCAGTTAGAAAAAGATGCTAGTAATTATTGATTTCATGGCCTTTTCGAATTTGGCTGAATACGATCCTGATGATTTTATTTATCAAATTTAAGGTTAGCTTTATGTCAAAATAGCAAATAAAATAAACTACATGCCGAAAACCCGGATATACGTCACAATCGATGACGCATACCAAGAAGTGTATTATTTCAACTATACGCTTCCTTTTTCTTTGATATCATGTAAGCGCAAATCGCATAATTCACATATTCTATATAAAAGACCCAAAGAACACAAACGTAGTTATGACAACCAAAAATCAGATTCCAACTATTCAAATCATTTATTAGCTAACTCTTTCGATTCAAATTTTGAAATTTTGCATATAGAACCTAAATCCTTCAAATTAAATCTTTTAGAAGCCCTAGAGATAAATAAAAACAAATATTCAGATAATCTCCTTAACGACCAACTTGATATTGACAATTCTCCCTTATTAAACCTTTTTACCTAGAAAGGTTCCTGTAGGATGGTTGTGAATGAGTTTCCAGGTAAACTGGTTAAATACTTTAGTTAATCCCATATTTAGACAAATTCATTTCATTTCCTTGTAAATAGATTATAATTTTATTGTTAAATATCCGTATAATTTAGTATTAAGGCACTGTATAAATTGAAAATTTCTCATTATATCTCCATTCGTTTGAAAAAGCTACTGTGGTAGCGAAACGCGTCACAACTTTAAGGTTAAATATAATGTAGATTTAACAAAATAAAATTGTTTGATTTCATAATTTACTATGGATCTACATCAAGTAAAAGCCTCATCTATTCAATTCCTCTGTTTATCCTCAAAAAACATTGTAATTTCGAATGGATAGCCCACATAGTCGACGCCTTGTAATGCTCCGACATTTTCTGAAGGTAAGCAACATAGACACATAATTCTCTATGGTAAGCAACCACAACTCGTTCATTTATAACTGTAACTCTGTAACGTTTTGCTCTTCCATCCATTCGATAGACTTGTCATACCTATTCTTTTTTATACGCATGATTTTTGCGGTATTGGGAAAAGTAGAATTCGATAGATGGCGCTCTGAAATGTCAATGTCATCTTAGCAACGAGTAAAGCAAATCAGCTGCCGTGCGTATAAGCCCTTTGATATTCAAGTGGTTTCATTTTGCTGTTTTAGTTATTTTCAGTGTGTGTACGTTTCATAAAACTTTTGACTCCTAATATTTTCATTTTTGGAGTAATAGGTATGGTTGATTTTTGTGAAAAGTACAACAAGCGTTCAATTAACTGTTTAGTTTTAGGTCTGATTTCGTGTTTTTATTTTATTTTTGATATAAATATATCTACAAAAGTTGCAGGGAAGGTAGGTTTGTATTGAGTGAAAAGTACAACAAGCGTTCAATTAACTGTTTAGTTTTAGGTCTGATTTCGTGTTTTTATTTTATTTTTGATATAAGTATATCTACAAAAGTTGCAGGGAAGGTAGGTTTATATTGAGCAATATTTTAAATCTTTAATACCGACTTATTTTCTCTTAGATCTGCAATGAAAACAAAAAATAGATTAACATAACCTCTTCCATATTATCTCTGATTGTATAAGAATATTATCTCAGAATTGATGACAGTTGAGTTAAATAGAAAATAGTATATTAAAGTATAAGTGGATATTAAGGTATTTAAAACACGCGCGATTTTTCGAGCACGACGGCGAGGTGCTCAAACTTCGTCCTCGTGCGATATGGCCATCATATCCACACTAGTTGCAAAAACTATTATTTTCATCAAAATATGCCCTTTTACATTTAAAAACAACCTGCCAAATGTCAAATCAATTTATCCATCCATTTTAAAGTTATCGAATTAAAACATTCAAGTTTTCAAAATTTCAACACCCTTTATTTCGAAAAGTAAATGTGCTAGACCCCTTAATCCTCATTTTACGAGAGGAATCTACATACAAACGTTGTAATTACCCTTAACGTTCGAGATGCTTATACCATTTTTTGAGCGATCGTATTGAAATAAATTCCGAATAAAATAATTTAATTTACGAAATGTCAAAAGTGACATTTATACTTCTCGATCAGTTTAAAATATACTTTGCATTTTGGTGAAATTGTTTATTACTATTTATTACTATTTATTACTTTTCGACGTCTGAACGGTAAGTAAATCACTTACCGACGTGTTTAACTTAGAAACCAGTAAACACAACCTACCGTCCTGACAACCGATGCTGTAAATAAACAAAAAAAATCAATCGCGAAAAAAAAAATATGGAAATAATAGTAAAAATTTATCCGAACAAATTCAAGTAGATCACCAGCACTGCGAATACCAGCTTTGCATAGAATTTTAATATAGCATCGGTGGCTCAGTGGTAGAATGCTAGCTTTCCACGCGGGCGGCCCGGGTTCAATTCCCGGCCGAAGCATATGAATCGCTGCTTCGTAAACGAGAGAGAGACTCAGGAGCACTCAGGAGAGAGCACACGCACGCAAGCAAGGCACATAACGAAGCAACGTAACATAACGTAACGTAACGGTCAGATCTTTTGTGTCGCGACCCCTGGTCGCTCAAACATAACCTGACGTAAAGAACTAAAGTTCCAAAAATTGTCATTTTGACATGATTTAGACTTCGTTTCTCGAGTTGGTGATGTTGCCACGGTAACTTTAAAACACCCGCGTGTTTTAAAGTTCGATTTAAACACGCTGAGGCGTGTTTTAAATAGCTAAAATGGTTCACCAATAAAAAAACACAGTTTTAAACTTGCCACTGACACAAAATTAAGCAAATAAAGTACGAATTTACGGTAATTACGTTGACTTGCATATTATACAAAAACAATGCAAAACGAATTATTTTACTCGTTGCGACAGTTACAATTTTTTCCGCCAGAGGTCTCATTGAATTCTACTCCGCCCAATAAACCGCGATTCTGCAAAAATCGATATTAGAACTCATTTTTATGCATTGCAATGACAACAATAAATCTTAAAGACAAAATGCAAATTAGTTCCTGTTTTTCTCATTTCCATGACAACTCAAGGTATACTGATGTAAGTATTTTTTTTAAGACGGACACTTCGATATACATTCAATTCTTCATTTTACTTTTTATAACAAAGTGATTAACAAAACTGAAACCAGATAAAATAATAAGTTTGACATAAGCGACAAATTAAAAATAAACGAGCTGTCATCACTCGACAATATATCGAAACGTTACCATAGTAACGAAATCAAGGTAGATTGTATTATAAGAGAGCGATTGAAAAAATGAAAACAAAATGGACGTCAGGGACCGGCAATAGTATATTTCATTACCAGTACAGAAATGAGGATTTTTCCGTGCGCGCATGACAAATTCTCGTGTGAGGCGCAGCCGAACACGGGAAGTCATGCAAGAACGGAAAATTCATTTCTGGACGAGTAATGAACGATATTTTTTATTATACTTAGGTACCTGAAATCAACATAAACAAAAAATATCGCAAAAAATTATTAAGAAAATCGGGAATATTTATTTTTATTTTTAAAACAGTAAAAATGTAAGTACATACAACTCAAATTAACAAAAAAAATACAAGTAGGTAATTCTAAGAAAATTAATTTTGGACAGAACCGTTATTATTAATAGTAATATTTATTGTACAATTCGTATTATTGTTGAAGCTCAATCCCTTTTGCATTTCTTTTTGTTGAACTAGGATATCTAGTATTATGGATATCTATGTTTATTATTAAGCGCACGGAAATAGGGATCGGGAAAAAATTTCCGTGCGCTGTTCCGAAAATGTCATATTTACTGTATTTTATAAACAGTTGAAAATGTAGTATTTTCTGTTAAGTATAATAAAAAAGCTTTTTTCGGTCCCTGACGTCCATTTTCCGGTCTTGATCGGCAAAACATTATTTTCTGGACGAAAAATTGTCCAGAAAGTGTATACTGTCTGGACGGTCTTAAAAAAAATACTGTACGTCACGCACCCGAAAATTATAGTGTTTTATAGTGTTTTCGAAACATCGCGCGTGTTTTAAAGACCTTAATATCCACTTATACTTTAATAATCTATTCCGCTCAAAATTCGAAATTGAATGATTATGATATGAGAGTCAAGAAAACAGTGTGTTCCGTGTAAAATAATTTAATTTTTAAAACTGCAAAGCGCTTTTGGCTATTACGCCATCATCAGTGCGATACTCGTTAAGTAAATACACGAGTATCGCACTGATGATGGCGAAATAGCCGAAAATTAAATTATTTTATCCGGAATACAGTGCTTTCTTGACTCTCTAGTCACGTGTACACAGCTATAAAAATATTCACGATTACGGTTATGATGTTAAGAATAAAAAAGAAGACACGTTATACTTACTTGACTTTTCTCTTGTCGAAGTCGAACATTCATTAACCTAACCTAATTTGTGATTGATTAACCTCAATGTTTTTGACAAAATGTTAACGAAAAGATATCAGTTTCTAAAAAAATGTACTCACTTTAAACAAGTCTTACGAAATCAGAGTAATCAGACTCAAAACCTTGCGAGTGAAAAATGGGATTTATTTACAGCAGTGTGTTTAGAAAGGAAGCCGATTATAACTGTTGAACTAAACCAAATAGAGAAAGAATATAATCAATTGATGAGTGATATACACTTTGAAAAAAGTTTAAAATCTAATTTTGAATTAAGAAATGAAGCTGAGGTGTAAGCATGTAAACCTATATATTTTTTTTCTACAAGTATATTTCTACAAGCAAAGTCATATATATATATCTGTTAATTTTTAGCAAAAATCTTGACATATTAAAAAAGGGTGGAGAAATAGATGATAGAGAGATAAATTTAAAACAGACAGCTCAGGACCTTAATGATTCATGGTCTGCTGAGTTAGCTGAATTTAAAGCTGCAGATCGAATAACAGGTAGGTATATGAAATTATTTTTAAAATAAGCTCTTACGATATATTTTTCAGAAGCTGATAAAAATAATGATTTAAAGTCTCTCAATAGAAAACTGGATAAGCATTTGGTGTTCGTTGTTAATCAAAAAGTGGGTGATAAAAAACTTTATTTACTCCCACATGGAATAAGAGAAGATGGTGAAACTCTAAGACAGGTTAAAAATTAAGAATATGGAGTGAATGTAGAGTACTAATGCTGGTGATTGTTTTAGAGTGCTGAGAGGATTTTAAATGATAGTGCAGGTGGGGAATTGAAGGCTCAAATATATAGTAATGCTCCATGTGGTTTTTACAAATATAGGTACCCCACTAATGTGAAAAATGAGAAAAATTCAGTTGGTGCAAAGGTATGTAAACTCAATCATAACATTACACATAATAGGAATAATTCTATAAGAAGTGTCTAAAAATCAAAGGCACATACAAAATGTGTTTTTAACATTCCATTAATTGAATATAACCCAACTCCAAATCTATAACATCAATATTTAAATAATACTTTAAAATCATTCATTCAATGCTGGTGTTAAATGAAGCAGTGTTGACAAACTTTGCAAACTCTATAGCCCTCACAGATGTTTATTAACAAATATATTGATCTTTGGCTATCATTCATGTGTTCAGACTTGTGTTCAGATATTAAATGTATGTATCTTCATCAATTCTGAAAAGCTTAATTGATATTTTTATCAAACAGTTCCAATTATCTCAAATTTCTTGGAATTTTTCAATAATGGTTCTTTGAAGGTTTGAGTACTTTGTAAGTACATTTCTTCATTCATTAGTGAGACATCATATATATTTTACTTGAATTGATTTGGTTACATTTGTTGATGTTTGGCTATTAGGAAAAAGGGGTTTGAATTTTAACAGCTATCATGTAAAATTAAGCATTTTTTGTATGCTATCATGCATACAGTTAGCTAGTGGATTATCTTATTCCCAACCATGCAGATCCTTACAGAATTGGCTGTATTGCCAATTATTTCAAATGTGTCATTTATATAGTGTGCTTTAAATTTAATAATAATTCCAGTCTAAAGGTACTAAAAATGTTTCACTTTTACAGGTATTTATTTATTTTGCAAGATACCTTAAGGGTCAACTTCCATCAAAAGGTTTAGATTACAAGTGGCTTGATAGACAAGAACTGCAGACAATTTTACCAACTCAATATAACTCCAGTATCAGCCAGTTCTTAATAGATGAATGAATGTTATAATATAAATACATATAGTTGTTAATTGAACATTATTTGTTTTTATTATTCATTCCTAATTAGTGTTTATTTTTAGCTGGTTCATAAAAGTAGTCAAGTCTAAATTATGTAACAAAACTCATCTAACATCTAATATGCAAAAATAGAGAATTTTTTCTAAAATCAAATTTGGTGTAAATGAAAAGGTTAAAGATTCATTAAATGTATTATTGGAGATAAATCTACATGCTACAAAACTTCCAAAACAAATTCATAGATCAAGCAGCACAGAACTATCAGAATATTCTTTGATTTATTCTCATCTAATGCAACTGTCGTGTGTGATGACAACTCCAATTATTAGTCTCATTACCATGACCAATATTCCTTCAAGACTAACATATCATGTGGCATTTAAAAAACAGATTAATAGGACCTTTCTTTCGTAAAGGTCAACCCAACCAAACCATGAAAGCCGAAGACCACATCCACAGATATTCTGATCTTTTTTACCCTGATAGATCTCCTGACCTAACCCCTTGATTATGTCCTATGGACACAGATCACCTTGGTTTATGCCTATGGAGCAACTTGAAACAAAAAATTTTTAGATGTTGACGATTTAGAAAGGATATTTCTCCAGAAATTATTAGGAATGCAGATATTTCGTGAATTTGCCATTAGACCGAATACAAGCATTGAACAAGACGGTGGCATTAGTGAAATGAGTGAAAATTAAGTTTCGATTCATTTCTAGAATTAATATTATGTAAGTTGAAAGAAATAAGGTTTTTATGACATTTATAATCACAAGCGATAAATGTTCATTCAAAAAAGATAGACGCAATATTAAACAAGCAGAAATAGTTATTTATGTATTAAGAGCGAAAAGTGATACATTATCGCTTGTATGAGTAATGGCGAAGCGGAGTGCGGTAATTAAAGCAATAATGTCACGTTTTTGCTCGTAATACATACAACATTTTTTCTGCAATCACTTAATTGTAACTATTAAAAACAAAGTATTGTTACGAACTCAGAGATTCAGAAGCCGGTCCTGTCGTGAACTATAAATTTTGGCGAATGCGATGGTTTATTCACGAATATTCTCGAATTATAAAGTATACGCAGAGGTGCTTTCACCACCAGATCCAGATTATGGCAGTTCAACGTCATGCCCTTCGGCTCATGGAAAAGGTTTTGAGAGGGATATCTTGGAAAACTTTCCTGGTCTATTTAGAAGGAATCGTAGTATTAGAGAAGACATTTGAGGAACACCTGAAGAATTTGGAAGACGTATTCAAACGACTTCATGCTGCCCAGCTTATGATAAACCCGAAGAAATATCAGTTATTCCAAAACAGAGTCAACTATTTGGGTCATATAGTGAGTAACGAAGGAGTGGCAGTAAATCCAGAGAACATTGCTCCCATTGAACAATGGCCGCAACCAACCGACAAACATCAAGTCAGGAGTTTTCTTGGACTTTGCACATACTATCGAAGGTTCATAAGGAAGTTTGGAGATATTGCCAAGCCACTAACTTGACTCACAGAAGAAACAAGAGCTTTTCATTAGGATGAAGATTGCTTTTTAAACCTCCAAGAGACATTTAACCACGGCACCGATACTAGGATATCCGTTACCAAAGGGAGACTTCATTCTTGACACTGATGCAAGCAACGTAGGAATTAGAGGTAGGGTCTCACAGATCCAAAAAGGGCAAGAAAAAGTGCTGGGATATTTCAGGAAAGTCCTCTCCAAACCAGACCGGAACTACTGCGTCACGAGAAGAGAACTTTTGACGGTAGTGAAGTCTGTGGAACACTTTTATCAGTATATTTAAGGTGAGAAATTTTTAATTCGGACTGATCATGCAGCACCCAAGTGGTTGATGCAGTTCACGAATCCCGAGGGCCAGATCGCGAGATGGATTGAACGACTCCAAGAATCCGATTTCAGCATCGGGCTGGTGTCAGTCACCGAAATGCCGACTCCCTGTCTAGACGACCGTGTCAACCAGACTGTTTCCACTGCAACAAGGTGGAATCTAAGGAAGCTGCAGTTTCAAGAACTACAGTAAGCAATGAAGAATGGTCACCCACCAGGATTAAAGAAGATCAAGATAATGATCCACACCTAAAGATGATCCGGCAATGGAAACAAGAAAATCGGCGACCCACCTGGCAAGAAGTGTCAAGATTTTCACCAAAACTGAAGGCATATTGGGCTCAGTGGGACTCCCTTGTCCTGGAAGAAGGCCTGTTGAAACGAATCCTTGAAAACGATGATGGTTCCGAAAATTGACGACAAATAGTTATCCCGAGATCGAGAGTAGCTGAGGTACTGAGGAAGTTACACGACAGTCTATCAGGAGATCACCTGGGAGTGAAGATAACCCTACAGCGAGTCCGTGAAAGGTTTTATTGGATGAACAGCTCCGACGATATGAAGGACTGGTGTAAGAAGTGTACGAATTGTGCTACGAGTAATGGACCACATCGCAAGAGAAAGACTCCCATGAAACAATATAATGTTGGAAGCCCATTCGAAAGGACCATTTCCGACGAGAGAAAATGGTGGTAAATACATTCTGATTGTGATGGATTATTTTACCAAATGAGTAGAAGTTTACGCAATTCCAAACCCAGAGGCCACAACTGTCGCGGATGTATTGGTAAAAGAATTCATTAGCCGATATGGAGTGCCCTTGGAAGTTCACAGCGATCAGGGAAGGAATTTCGAAAGCCATGTATTCCAGGAAATTTGCGATAAGCTGGCAATGAAGACGACCAGGACAGGACCCGGATGGATTGGGACCAGTACCTTTCCCTTTTTGCATTGGCTTATCAATCTGCCATTAATGAGTCCACAGGTGGAACACCTGCGAAAATCCTATTTGGACGCGAAATGAGGCTTCCTTGTGACCTGGAATTTGGTTGTAGATAGATAGACAAAATTTATTTCACCAAATAAAAAAAAAATTGTACAAAGAAATTATACAATACTTATTGTGAAACAGGTCATAAAATCATATACAATACACATATACATAAAATAAATTTTCAACAAATAGTAATTAAAAAAAAAAGAATCTACCAAACAACAAATTTTTGGTGTCTTAGTCAAAAATAAAATATTATTTTAGAAACTCTTCTATTGTGTAGCAATTTTTGTCCAACAAAAATTCTTTTACTTTACACTTAAAATTGTGTAGATTGCCACTATTCTTTATGGTGTCTGGAAGAGTATTATACAACTTACATCCCAGATACTCCACATTCTTCTCAAAAAGTGTCGTCCGGTGCCTAGGTATTAATAATTGACCCTTATTCCTAGTGTTATAGTTATGAGAAGCACGCTCGGCAACGTATATTGTTTTATTCTTATGAATATACGCACATGCTTCCAAAATATATACTCCAGCTAGTGTAAGAACTCTAAATCTCTTAAAAAAACTCCCTACATGAATCGCGAAACCGCAGCTTTGCAATAATTCTAATTGCATATTTTTGAATAATAAAAACTCTTTGTAGTCCTGGAGAAGATCTAGCGGGAGAAGACTACGTGATCCAGTTCGAACGAATCTCCAAGTTGCCAGCGACAGAATGAAAAAACGGTACGACACGCAGGCTACAGAAGGCAGTTTCATTAAGGGGACAGAGTATGGTTACACAACCCAACGAGAAGAAACGGCTTTTCTGCAAAACTACAAAAATCTTGGGAGGGTCCATACTTAATCAAGAAGAAGATCAACGACGTCATCTATCGCATAAGTAAGATCCCTAATGGAAAACCGAAAGTAGTCCACCAAAATCGACTAGCGCCATTCGAAGGAGACCATGACAAAGAAGAAGGAGTGAACCATATCAGGGAAGATCCTGACCCTGCCTTCGAAGAATTTATGGGCGCATATGGAGGTACCGGTAAAGCTAGATTTGGAGTTACTACAGAGCAACGACAAGAATTGTTCACGCTCCCGGAAGACTATTCACTGGCATCCAACATTCCAGCCAATACCAAAAATGCACGAGGTTTGGCATTCGTCTTTCGAAAGAAGTTTGGACAATCAGAAAAACTTTCAGAACAGATTCCAACCCCTGGCAAGACACTGAACCTCAAACACAATTCACGACACATCTTCTATCTG
Source organism: Galerucella calmariensis (assembly GCA_910591675.1). Classification (NCBI taxonomy): domain Eukaryota; kingdom Metazoa; phylum Arthropoda; class Insecta; order Coleoptera; family Chrysomelidae; genus Galerucella; species Galerucella calmariensis. The sequence goes on along the minus strand of CAJUYG010000236.1, from coordinate 144,891 downwards.
GTAACAAAGAACGAATTTCAAGATCGATCCACCTACCGGAATGTGTGGGAAGCGCTACGAAGTCTTCGAGACCGCGTGAAGAAACAGGAACGGGTAAACATACAACACGGCTCCTTCAACTGCGCATGACTCAAGACTTTAATTTAGTAGTAACATAACAATATTGAAATAAATATGTAAATATCAGAAATAAAAAACTAAAAAAAAAAACAAGAAAACCCAGGCCCAAACTCGGTTGATCAAAGTGTAACTATGTATAGAAATATCAGAAAATAAGAAATAAAAAACTTAAAAAAAAGAAAACCCAGGCCCAAACCCGGTTGATCAAAGTAACTATGTATAGAAATATCAGAAAATAAGAAATAAAAAACTAAAAAAAAATACCACACACCTAACCAGGTTTCCAACCTACGACCTCCGAGTTGTAAGTTCAATAACCTACCAACTGCGGTAATCAGCTCACATTCAGTCACATCGAATAGAAGGCTGCTTGGACGCATGCGCACCTCAACTACTAAATTTGACGTGGTAGGTGGAGCCGTGTTGTATGTTTACCCGCTCCTGAAGAAACTAGCGATGCCCAAGATAAAGAGCAACCAGTTGGATTGGCGAGTCATTAGGAATATGGTGGAAGTGATCTTCGAATATACCGATGTCCACATTTTAATCTGCAGCTTTTCCCCACGTTATCAGTATCCGATGAAGACAGTACCCTGTTATTTTCATACGACCGGAAAGTGTAGGAATGGATCCAGTTGCCGATTTAAACATACAGTCCCGGCAACACGGGAGTTCTAGGAGGAACTTACTTTTAAGGAGGGGGCAATGTTACGAACTCAGTGATTCAGAAGCCGGTCCTGTTGTGAACTATAAATTTTGACGAATGCGATGGTTTATTCAAGAAGGTTCTAGAGTAGCGAAGGACTATATATACGCGGGTTTTTGAGTGAGTCGGACAGTTGTTCAGTATACAGTAAATCGGTAAACAGTTTCAGTATACAGTGAGTAAACATATAGTGAAAATAAAGTGTTGAAGATAAATTAGGACAATTATTATACCGAGTTTAAATAAATTAGTAGACATTCAAATAAATAAGAAAAACATTACATTATAAAGTAGAATTCATAAAAACTTTTAAAATCTGTCAGTTTAAATATGTCAATTCAAATATGTTCCAAACTTTTATAACTGTCACTGTCAATACAAATGTGTTTGAAGTAACTCTCCTCAAGAAACGTCAACTTTTCGTTGTCAATGGCAAGCGAAAAAGCCTACTTTTCAATATGATTGTAGAAAAACCTAATTTCAATGTAAATAGATGTGTATACCTTGGCAAACCTATCTGAAGCTACGCGGCATCGGTAAACGAGATGCTAAAAACCACTCAAGGCTGAAAATGCATGAAACTGCGCATGTTCAAAATTTTGAGCGAGAAAAGTTTAAATTATATTTGTAATTTGGATCATGAAAAAGATTCAAAAACACTAAATAGTCCTGAGAATCAGAAAAGGGAAAGGAAGATAAATTGATATTTTTTCGAGCCGTCACTGGTATACATGCGTTTTATGTTTTGTTTTCATGTGATAATTTTTGAATGGTCTTGGTAATTTAATTGAATTTGTTTGTAAGTGGATTGTCTATATATCCCTGAGCGCCGTTGGTAGACTATCTAGCCACTTTGTCTTTTTAAATTTGTGATATTTCGACGATAGTTCGACGAAGAGGCAATGGCCTGTGTAATTTTTAGGATTGGATTGGGTAGAATACTGCAATCCTGCGTCTTACATTTCCAAAACTGTGGATACAAACAGGATGAATTGAACATTTTCACTTTTTGTAATTTACAAATATGTAATCAGTTGTGTGGAGTATGGGATGGCCGTGAAGATAAATATTGTCTATACAATACCAAATTTTCTTGCCCAATTACAACAAAAAATGTTCTCTTAATGTCATAACCAACGTGTCGTTTATGTTTATATATCAATTGACATATTTGTCAGTTCTCCTTGTCTACACCCACCGGCTATTCCAATAATTGTTGCTACCTGAAAGTAAAATAGTTATTTTCCTAACAAGTGCGGAAAGTGATACTTTCCCGCACCCGACTGCAGTTGACCCGAAAGACGCGAAGCGGAGTTCGGGCAAGCGGTCAAAAGCGGGAAAGACACGCATGAGTTAGGAACATTATTTTTTCTATTTCTTTTTTTTTTGATCGTGTATACAAAAAAGTATACCAACCCATTTTTCAAAAGTTATTTTATTTCAACATACAAATACAAAACTATCATTATTATTATAAATATTAATATTAGAAACACAATGTGTTGCATTCTGTAAATTATTGAAAATTGCCGGTCCAGTGGAGTTATTTGGTGTTAAATGGTAAGTAGATGACGTTGATGAGGATGGCATCGGTTGTAGGTCACATAAAGATGACGATGAAGGTGACGGCAACGGTTTTAAGTCATTTGTAGATGAAAGAATTTTATTTGATATATTTTTCTTATATCAAACCCGGGTGGTTTGATGGTTGTTTCATGACACTACTTTAAAGAATGTACAGGGCTATATCAAAATATCTTCATTATTTTATATTTTCAAAAAATTAAAAATGCAACAAAAAGCTAGAAAATATGTAGATTTTATTTGATGGACTATTTATTCACCTGTTGTAACAAGAGTTATAACTTCCGAAGTGAAAAACTATCTAATAAGGTCTCCCGCACTAGTGCGGGAAAGTGACACTTTCAAAACTAAAATGCGTGCAGGAAAGTGGGTTAAAATGCACAATCTTAGAAAAATAAACATTCCTACAAACGTCATTTTTTGTTGAAATTATCTTTAGTATTGTCTGCAATAATCGCGACCAAAAATCAAGGAAACTTTTAAAAAGCAAAGTTTAACTATTATTATGTCAAATTGGTAAGTCGTAATTTGGTTATAGTGTATCTAATGTCAATGTGATGACCTTGAATTGTATTACATATTTTATGCAGGTTAATTTTAATCCACTATATTAATTTGAATTACATTTGAAAAGCATTATTTCTTAATATTCGAATTTATAAAAGAATTTTATGCAAGCCATTTGGCGGCTTTTCCTTCAAAGGGTTTAAAAATATGGGTCATCACATTAACAATAGTTACACTATACTATGGTAATAATTGCTTTCTTCTAAAGCATATACTTTGGCAAGTTTATCTGAAGCTGTGAAAGGAATGCAGTCGAAAACATTCGATATTGCCACGTTCAACTATGGAAAAGCTAGAGTGCTAAGTATGTAGTGATAATAATTAGAAAAGTGACTTTTTATTATTAACAATATCAAAAATATGATTAAACGTTAATTCTTTAATATGCTTGTTTCCTTGGATTTAATTTGTTACGGGCTTCTTCAAGCTCTGGCAGCGTTGTACGAAGACCATAATTACCACACCCTTCGAATTACATAATTGGTGATTTTTATCGATAGCTGACTTCTTATTGACAAGCGCGCGCCTGTGTTCTTTCCTCTCACTCCGTCAATTGGTTGATATTGATTTATCCAGTGGCGTTGGTATTGTCAGTTACCTTTGTATTTTCAACTTTACTTGGTAAAATAGGTACCGTACGCCATTTGTATGTTTATGACATATATGCACAGTATACCTTTGGTATACTGTGATATATGCCTCGCCTCTTACCGATTCCCCGTAGCTCCAGACGTTGCCAGCTTGGAGAAAATCCATAATATATATATTTTAGTATCCAGGAATTGAAAAAATGTCAATAGACAAAATCCAATGAAACAAGAATATTAAAGATCTAACGTTTTATTATTATTGATATATTGTTGATAACTCTAATTCTATTTTAGTTTTCTAATTATTATCAGAACATACTTAGAGCTTCAGTTTCTTTATAATTAAATATGGCATAATTAAATGTTTTCAGCTGCATTCCTTCCACGGCTTCAGATAAGTTTGCCAAACTATAATTGCATATTTGAATGTTGTTTCCAGTTTTGATCAACTTCTTTTAATAACATTTTTCGATGTCAAATTTACTCGTGAGTAAAATTCATACTTTTGACAAATCTCGTATCATACTAAAAAAAATTGATATCTAATGATTGTATTTTAGATTTTAGAACATGCAAAACCTTTAATGAATAAGCTTCTGCCCCAATAATACAAATGTTCCCCATATGGTTCCAACTTAGAGACATTGTAGATTTTTAATTGCTGGATCAGAAACTATTCCAGGTGAGTGGAGCCAGTTTATTAAACAGAAATTTAGTAGATCGATTATATCAGTGTAAATAATCACCAGAAGCTTTCAATTTGAAGTGATATTGGTTATTATCTACAATCAATCATTACAATAAATACTCTATTAAAAAAAAATTATATCCTATTTGTAATTAATCTTGAATATCATAAATTTATTTACACCTATTAGAAAGACTACAGGTCTTTTTATCTACCATAAGGATGCATTTGACCAGCACTTTTAATATTTGTTTTTATTGCTGATGGTGCTTTATTCATAGTAATCGCCTGTGTGGTAGGTGGCATCTGACCTGGTCCAGAAGGACCTCCAGGTCTTCCTTGGTTTGTTACCATCATTCCACCTGAAGTAGAATTTGGCTGACCATTTGGACCTTGTCCCATCTAAAATAAGAGCATACTTATAAATCAACCTCGACTAATTATGAAATGAAAATTAGGTAATTCAAGTCTATAAACACCAGCATGGTTTTTAATCACAAGGTAGAAATTACTGTACCTTTAATCCTTTGCCCATGCCAACTGCAGCTACAAGAAGGTGGGTATCGGCAACACTTGAATTTTGCTGAGTATTTCCCCTGGAAGAAGATTCTACCTCCCATTCTTCACGAGCTTTACTCACAATATCCCAGACATGTGACACAACTTTCTGATATGTTGCTATTTGTTTCTGAAACAAAATAGATGACATTAATAAAAAAGGATAAAAAAGGGTAATCTGAAAAACAATATT